>LBNU01034191.1:10761-38158 GCA_014162995.1 Artemisia annua | reverse complement strand
TAAATGCTTAGTGGTCTTGTCATAGTGATTTGGATCAGATGTTCCACGGATACCAAGGAACCTTATGTAGGGTTCCTTGCCTTATGGGCAAGGGTTCCTTGGGTTAGTTATGGTTTAATTTGATTTTTGGCGGGAAATGGGTTTCTATTGGTTTGTATTGCTAAGATTGATCCTAATGTACTTAACAACTAATTAGGAGTGAGTTTTAAACTAAAAGAGATGACATGGAGTTGTGAGAAACCTAAAATTCGAAAAATTTAAACTAGTTTCTGCAGATGCCTGGCGGAACCAATCGACATCAAGGGCGGAACCCTCATTTGGGTTCCGTCTGATACGTTGGGCCTAAAATGGGATTACCCAGAAAATGTACTGGCGGAACCCTATTTTTGGTTCCGCCAGTTCCGCCAAGGGTCTGATAGTTTACAAAACATACGGAGGTCGAGACAAAATCCAATTTTTCCGAAAACTCTTGGAACATAAAATTTAAGCCATATCTAGTTAGGAAATGCAAAAATTGAACATAGAAACACTCTTACCGTTGGACTTTGACAGGGGGCTAGCGAATTTCACTATACTTAGTGAAAATTTTCATATACTTGAAAATTTGACAACATGCCAAATGTTGTCATCCTGCATAATTGTTAGTACAAATATGTTCCAAACATAACCAAATATCCCTACAAATACATAAATCCATAAAACAAAGTTTTAAACATCCAAATTGTTCAAATGACACTTAGTGCCAAACACTCCTTCACACACGCTCTCATTGGCGATCAATCTTCTTCTTGAGCTTTCCAAGGAACCTCCCGAGACTTTTGAACATCCCCTTAGTTTGCTTGAATTCCGCCAACTCATTCGGAATATTTGGAAGTTGTGAAAGGTATTCAAGAGGTGGGAGCCTAGAGTTTGGTAGCCCGTCCTCTTCACTCATTGAAGATGAAGATGAGGAAGTAGGAGGATGGGGGCGTTTCCCTTGGGATACGGACACTCTCTTATCACTAAGTGGAACAAATGTGTGTGGAATAAGAGAGTAGTCTAGGCGAAGGCCTCTTGGTGTCGGAGGAATAGGAGCAATGTGCTTAAAGAGATGGGTCAAGAGCATTCCATACGGCATAGCCGTTGTGCCTTGCACGGGAATGTCAGCCATCCTTTTGGCCATGTAGTAGGCCAAGTTAAATGGTTGCCGAACGGACAAGGAGTAGAGCATGTAGCTAAGACAAACATTGATGTGATCCCGGTTACCTATGGTGCTAATGACATTGGCTCTAAGGACTTCTTCCCATTTCTTGAATTGAGGCCTAAGTTCATTGAGTTCCATACCGTATGGGTCCTTGTTGACCGCGTTCCCGGTACGGGTTCTCCTAGTGTCAGAAATCCTAACAAAGAGATGCTCACGAAGTACATCCTTAGACACAAGAGGAGTGTCATAAGGATGGATCCTATCCATGAGAGTGTCAAGAGTTGTGAGGGAATGCTTGTCGGTGTAGATGCAAGTACCATGGTTGGGAATTCTTAAGATTTGAGCAAATTCATTGAGAGTGAAGGTGTATTGGTTGCTACTAGCCATGAAGTTGATAGACATGTAACCCTAATCATCCGTAGAAAGAGTGACGGATGCATAGAACTCTAGAATGAACCTAGGACAAATAGGCTCGTCGATTTCTAGGAGGCAATCAAAGTTGATGGTTGCGAGTTCCCTATGAAGATTGGTTCCGGTTAGGAAGGATGGGTCAATGGTTCTACCTTCGTGGACATAACGTTTTTCTAAGGCTTTGAAAATGTCCCTTTGGGCTTCGGTAAGGCCTTTGGTTTTGTGGTGTTTGGGTAGGTAGTGAATGGTGTCCTTATGATCATAATGAGTTGCGGGAGGCATGATGATTCCTAGCAAACAAAAAATTTCGCATTTTTAGTTCAAGTAATGATTTCTACAATGTGAATGGTCTAGTGTGTGCCTATATGAAAACAATGTGGTGGTGCGGTTATCTTGACTCATTTTTGATGCTAAAAGCGTTTTATGATGCAAGTTTTAGTTGTAAACAAAAGATAAACCAAACGCTCCTAAGTTAATGTAGCTTCGTTTGAATGTACCCAAAAATACATATTAGTTATGTATTCCCTTTAGCATTCAAGAGACATTATGCAAGTGATGTTTTAAACATAACGTTTTTATTTTGTATTTACAATATGAGATGAAAAAATATTTGTCCTATTTGTGAGAAATTTTTGCAAGAATTTGACATAGGGTGTTTTAGTAAACATGTTAATGTCTTACAAGGATGCAATTCCTAACTATGGGAAGCATGATTAGTTTAGTTTAACCACTAATTTTCTATATGAAATTTTCAAGTTAATGCATAACCCCAAGTTTTAGATTTTGTGCAAAAATAGAATTCCTAGATGCGGATCAGGAGTATGATTATGTTTAGAATACTTACAATGATGATAAGAGAGCAATGTGAATGAAGAGATGACCAAATTTTCGTTGGTTTGGATGAGTGGTGAAGTGAATAGCAGCAGTTTGGAAGTGGTGGTATGAGATAATGGGTGTTTGGTATAATATAAAATAAGGAAAAGTTGTTGCAGGTTGGCGGATACGGCGGAACCAAAAATGGGGTTTCGCCCTTTTTGTCGCAGGGTTCCGCCGCATCAGCAGATGAAAAAAAAATTGATTTGTTTTGATTTTTGTGATTTTATTCTAACATTCAGAACTATAATGTAGGTTCCATTAATCCTAAGCTAAGCCTAAGAAGGTTAAATGGTTCTCTTTTAAGAGGTTTTGTGAGAATGTCGGCGATGTTGTTTTCGGAAGAAACTTTCTCAATTGAGATGTTTCCTTTTTGAACGTTGTCACGAAGAAAATGATGACAGATTTCAATATGTTTAGTACGAGCATGTTGAAATGGATTCTTGCTAAGATCTATGGCTCCCTTGTTGTCACAAAGAATGGAGATATCGTTAAGTTGAATTCCGTAGTCGACAAGAGCTTGCTTCATCCAAAGAGCTTGTTGACATGCTTTTCCGGCCGATACGTATTCGGCTTCCGTTGTTGAGATAGCGAGAGCCATTTGCTTCTTAGAGAACCATGAGGTGAGACAATGTCCAATAAAGGTACAAATACCACTTGTACTTTTTCTATCAACATAGTCACCGGCATGGTCCGAGTCGGCATACACTATGGTGTCTACTCCCGTTCCTTTGGGATACCATAATACTAAATGTGTAGTACCCTTAATGTATCTAAAGATCCTTTTTACGGCTTCAAGGTGAATTGTTTTAGGGTCTTCTTGAAAGCGGGCACATAGATAAACACTAAACATAATGTCGGGTCTACTAGCCGTAAAGTAGACTTCCAATCATACCTCTATATTTAGTGCTATCTACGGATTCACTTTCCTCATCCTTGGTAAGTTTGATTTCCGTGGACATAGGTGTTTTGATTGGTTTTGAATCTTCTAGACCAAATTTCTTAAGCATATCCTTAATGTATTTAGATTGATTAAAGAAGATACCATCTTCTAGTTGTTTGATTTGGAGTCCTAGGAAAAAGTTGAGTTCTCCCATCATACTCATTTCAAACTCATCATGCATGATTCTTGAGAAATCGACACATAATTCTTGACAAGTTGAACCGAATATAATGTCATCAACATAGATTTGGACTATGATAATATGTGTGCCTTTCTTCTTAGTGAAGAGAGTATTATCTACTAGTCCCATGGTATACTTATGGTCTACTAGGAAGGTTTTAAGTCGATCATACCATGCTTTTGGAGCTTGCTTAAGTCCGTATAAAGCCTTTTTAAGTTTGTAAACATGATTAGGTTTTTCAAAGTCGATGAAGCACGGTGGTTGAGCAACATACACTTCTTCATTTATAAATCCGTTTAAGAAATGCACTTTTGATGTCCATTTGAAAGAGTTTAAAATTGTGTGCGCATGCATATGCAAGTAAAATTCTTATTGACTCGAGCCTAGCAACCGGAGCAAAAGTTTCATCGTAGTCAATGCCTTCTTGTTGATTATATCCTTGTGCCACTAGCCTAGCTTTGTTTCTAGACACTACGCCATTTTCATCCATTTTGTTACGAAAAACCCATTTTGTTCCAATTATTGTTTGACTTTTCGGTTGAGGAACTAATGTCCAAACATCATTCCTAACAAATTGGTTTAATTCTTCTTGCATGGCTATTACCCATGATTCATCTTTTATAGCTTCGTTTACATTTTTCGGTTCAATAGTTGACATGAAACAAAAGAAGTTACTTTCATTTTAGACTTTTGATCTTAGTGTTCTTTCATTGATATTTCCTATGACACTATCTAATGGATGACTTTTGGATTCTTTAATATTGACAATTTCTTGGTTTGTTGGTTCTTCTTCTTTGTCAGTTTCTATGATTTCTTGATTTTCCATTATTTGACTTTCAACTAAGTCATCATCTACCAAAGGTGATGTCTTAGAGGGAGGTGGACTTTCGTCAAATGTTACGTTTAACGATTCCTCGACTCTTAAGGTTTCTTTATTTAGAACAATGTAAGCTTTACTACTTTGTGAATATCCAAGAAACATACCTTCATAAGACTTTGGGTCGAATTTGGTGAGATAATCCTTGGTGTTAAGAATAAAGCATTTACTCCCAAACACTCTAAAATATCCTAATGTGAGCTTTTTACCTTTATATAGTTCATATGGAGTTTTGTTCAAAAATGGTCTAATTAAGACACGATTTAGAATATAGGTTGACGTGTCAACGGCGTTACACTAAAACTTTTGAGGAATGTTTTGTTCATTAAGCATTGTTCTACTCATCTCTTGTAAAGTCCGGTTTTTACGTTCTACTACACCGTTAGATTGAGGAGTGCGTGGTGCCGAGAAATTATGTGTTATACCATTTTTATCACAAAAGTTTCCAAATTGTATTTCATTGTCAAACTCACGACCGTGGTCCGTTCTAATAGACACAATGTATGTTCCTAATTGATTTTGAATTTTCTTACTAAGAATTTCAAATTGGTCAAAAGCTTCATTTTTACTTTTCAAAAATTTTGTCCAAGTATATCTTTAGTAGTCATCTACTATAACTAAGGTATAGAAGTTTCCTCCATAACTTTGTATAGCGGATGGACCAAACAAATCCATATGTAAAAGTTCTAGACACCTAGATGTAGACACTACATTTTTAGCCTTATGGCTACTATGAACTTGTTTACCGACTTTGAAAGCATCACAAAAGTGTTGGTCGTATTTCAACTTGGGTAGGTTTCGATCTAGGTCTTTAGATGAGAGGTTTTGAATAAGTCTTATATTAGCGTGTCCTAAGCGTCTATGCCATAAAGTTGAAGATTCATCTAATGAGGTGAGGCAAAGTTTGTCTCTAGATGTTTGATCCATCTTCATGACATACACGTTGTTCTTAAGAACACCTCTAGCTATGGTTATGCCATCTTTAAGTATTTTGCTTCCATTTTCACTAAAAAGGACGTTATACTTTTTCCGGCAAAGTTGACTAATACTAAGGAGATTAAAGCCTAAGTTATCAACATGAGCTACATCATCTATAGAGAGAGAGTCATGAGAGATTGTACCTTTTCCGATGATTTTGCATTTAGCCTTGCTACCAAACGTGACATTACCTCCATCACATTTTTGATAAGTTGAGAAGAGGCTTTTGTTCCCCATCATGTGCCTTGAGCAACCACTATCTTTGATCCATTCATCCGGTTCCAAATTAACTTTGAAGCACACCTATTTTATACAAAACACTCAAACATTTGGTCCCCAATATCTCATGGGTCCATTTTGGTTAAACATTCCATTAACTTGATCCATGTATGGAAATGGAAGATATGGGTTCCATGACATGTAATTTGGAGTTTGGTAATGTCTAGGTGTGTTTTGGTTCCAACCATGTTGGTAGTTTGGTTGCATGTTGTAGTTGCTATTTGGAAAGGGGCGTTTGAGAATAGGAGTTTTAGGTCTCGGTTGAGTGGTTTTAGTTCTAAATTCATTTCTACCAAGTCCTACTCCAACCTTAATAGCTGGCATTAGTTTTGTATCATTTATACTAATTTTGGACTTATTTGTGACTTTAACGAATTTAGTACGGTCCGGCGTAGAAACTAGTTTTTCTGCTGCAGACCCTGCGGAACCTTTGGGTTCAACGGGCGGAACCCTGTTTTGGGTTCTGTCTGGTCCATGGATGTTTGTAGCAGTTTTGTTAGTTTCTTGTGCTTTCTCGTTTTGTTTTGTTTGACTCTTTAGCGTTTCTAATTTCATGAAACCTAATCCCGTTTTATCAAATGGTGACTTTTGGAGCTTCATTATTTCATCCGCACAAGAAATACTTTTATCAAACTTTTTAAACTTTGAGGTTTGTTTGATTAGATCATTTTGAGTAGCTTTAAGTTTCTCAATTTCGAGTTTAAACTCTTCACATGATTTGCACAATGTGTCAATACTTTTACTCTTTTCTAACCTCTTAGCTTTTTCTTTTAGTTCATATACTTCATTTTCCAAAAATTTCTTTTTGGTTTTCAAAAATTTGTTTTTGTTTATGATTTTTAGACTTAGTTCACAAAGTTTGCTATATTCTTTTTGTAATGTATCATCATCAATAGAAGAACAAGATGAGTCGGATTGTACCTCATTTGAGTCTTGAGCCATGAGAGCAATTTCTTCGTTCTTTGGCTCTTCGTCATCATCTTCACTATCGCTCCAAGTACCACTTACAAAAGCTCGTTGAGTTTTACTTTTGGGTGGTTTTGGACATTCTCCTATGAGATGACTTGTGTCTCCACACCTAAAGCACTTTCTTTCTCCCTTTTCTTTCTTGTCGTCATGATCTTTTCGGGAAGCTTTCTTATCATCCTTAGGTTGCCTTACAAACTTTCCTCGTCTTCGAAAGAACTTTTTGAAGTCTCTAACGGCCATTGCATATTCTTCATCATCACTATCCGAGCTAGATTCTTCATCATTACTTGATTGAACTCTAGCTTTCAATGCAATAGACTTCACTTTTTCTTTCTTGCCTTTAATTATTTCCGAATCTTTTTCCATCACCATTTCATGAACTTTGAGGTTTCCAATTAGCTCATCAAGTGACATGCTTGAAAGATCCTTAGATTCTTCAATTGCCGTCACTTTGGCTCTCCACTTCGGATGAAGTGCTCTAACGAATTTCCTGACAAAATTCTTGCTACAAAAAGATTCATCAAGTGCTTTAAGTGAAGTAATAATAGTGTTAAACCTAGCAAAAGCACAATCAATAATCTCATCTTCGGGAATAGTAAATTGCTCATATTGTTGAACAAGAAGATCAATTTTGTTATCTTTAACTTGTGAATTCCCTTGATGAGTGACTATTAAAGATTGCCAAATTTCTTTAGCGGTTTTACACATAAAGACTCTTTCATATTCTTTCTTTGGTAAAGCATTGTAAAGCATCATTTTTACCTCATCATTTTTAGCAATCAATTTCTTTTGATCTTCATTATGTTTGGTAAAAGAGCTGTCCTCATCTTTACCATTTGTACCATCTTTAAAATTAGCTATGTTATCACCATTAATAATTATATACCATAGATCTATATCTTTTGACATCACGTAAGTTTCAAAACGATTTTTCCAATATATGAAACCATTAGCTTCAAATAGTGGTGGTCTTTGCATAGATTGCCCTTCTTTGTAATTTTCAAAATCCATGGATCGTTTCAAGTTTTAAAACACAATATATTTTAAAAGCTTGAGTAACGTAGCTCTTGATGCCAATTGTGGAAAACTAGAAGGGGGGTTGAATAGTTTACCGGTTTTTAAGTTAATTATCTTTTGAAACTTTACGTTTAATCAAAGATCTAAACTACAAGACAATATATAATATGCAAGAGTAACGAAAGAAACAATCAAACCACAACACGATAGTTTATCGTGGTTCGGCTACAAGGACTCTTTTTCCTTTCCCTACTCCACGCCTCGAGTATCCAACTCGAGAGTTTCTTTCACTAGTCAACAAGCTCCTTTAACCGGCGTAGAAAACCTTACACGTCGCTTACACAAGATTACCGACACAAAGCTAGATGTCGAGTTCTTTTACAAGGGTACAACCACTCCCGTCACACTATGTATTTTAAGGCCTAAAATACTAACCGATCACTACTTAAAGTACACAATGAATAGATGTATAAACCACACTAGTTTACACAAGACTAAGCTAACAAGACTTGCAACTTTATGTTGAACCTTGTAACTTTTGGTATGAACTTGTGATCTCCTTTGCTACAAAAGATCTCACACAAATGAAGTGTTAATGAGTTAGATGAATGTAATGAGAATGTATGTGTAAATTATAATGAGAAGTGATAGATGATTTCTTGCAAGTGGTTTGGTATTTATACCCAAACAAGTCGGCACCCTGGCGGACACGGCGGAACCAAACCATGGGTTCCGTCCGTGTACTCACAAGGTTTCGCCAGGTCTGACAGACTAATGTGCAAGAAATCTTTCCATATTAAGTAATGTCACATCCATGTTCCTACTAGTCAAACACACAATAGATAGAGTAAAAGACTTTCTAAAATGTGTAAGAAGTCTTATGGAAAGTCAAACATTCAACCTTTCCATAAATGCTCATGATGCATATCATGATGTCATGTACATTTTCTATTTTAGGAAATATGAAAATGTTATGTTTTATATGAAATGTAAATGTAGCAAATGTTTATATGAAATAAAGTCTAGTTATGCAAGTCTTAATCTATAATTATGTTTTACTAAAAACTAAAGTTTACACTTTGTCGTTAACAAAACTTAGCAAAGATAAATATAAATAACGTTTTTAAGCGATATTTGTATTAACACTTCTTTAGATTTTGAAGGAATCTTTACCGACTTCACAGGTTGGTCGTTGATGCTTTCTCATTTTGTTTGTTGTATCTTTTTTGTTTGGCCATCATGTTTTTTATTTTTGAAATTTATCGTCGTTTTTTTTTACTAATGAAGCTTTTTCTTTTTGCATTGGGATTGACACATTATTATTATTTTTTTTGTCCTTCTGTTTTTTTGAAGCATCAGGTGCCGGCCAATATAGGTTTTCTTCTTTCGGCAATTTAGCCTCTGCTAATGCTCCTATTGTACGTAATCCAGCTGAGGGTTTGTCAAGTGGAGATGCTTTCCACTGTTTTGATTCTGTCAGTCCTGGGTTAATCAGACATCTAGCGATCCTGTAAATCCAGGTGTTTTTAGACCTGAGGTTAAATTGCCAGGTGAGTTGCATATCGAGGTGGCTTATTTTTATTGCTATGTAGTGTACAAATCATTGCGTTTCACAAATTGATTGAAGACGAATGTTTGGGCGGCAATTTCAAAAACCGGACAATGGCACCAAACATATATTACGCACCAAACGTTTACAGCTAGAACTTTTCCAGTTTGTGCACCATATTTACTTTCTGAACGAATGAGAAAACGCAACGTATATTTTGGTGCGCTAGAAGCATTTTTAGCAAGCCAAATGCCTTTTTAGCGAGTCAAATGCCTTATCGAATACCTGGATGACATATTTATTTTCCATATACCGAATAGATAGATTTTCTTATCAAATTGAGATTTCATCGAGTATTGTTCCCGCCATTTTCCACAAACCCAATCTTTCCAAGACTTGTCTTTTAAAAAAGTGTTAATCAAAGCTAATTTTTCTTGCGGAATATTTTTGCATTCCTCGTATGCTTTCCTCAGATCATTTTTAGCTGTGTGGCACAGCTAAGTTGATAATCGCTTGCATCTTCGCGCAAGAGCTTTTAGAGAATAACTTATTGCGTCCTCGTGAGCCAGCTATCGCCACAGTGGGGTGGCGCGTGATCTTCGTCCCTCACCGATGCTCACTGGTCACCGATGTAGGCAGCCTAAAATCATACAATTACATGAAGAAATGACATAAGTTAATCTGTTATAATTCATGATTTTCAGTTTGGCTAAAACTCATTGTATCATTGAACAAGTAGTAGTAGTATAATAACTAAAAAAATAAATACTTATATAAGGTCAGAGTTGAGATCAATGTAGACCTAAAATTATCTAAAGACACAATGAATAATACTATTCACCCATTTTTTTTCGTCAAAGTAAAAAAACCACTTTCCACCTCATTTTTAAAAATAAAATATCTTTCAAACGGTAAATCGTCAAGTGAAAAAAAAATACACCATCGTGACGAATACTTTTTATCTTTCAGCAGACGGACACTTCGATATATTTTCTACGAACTTTTTTTTCGATTTATTTTTTTCAATAACGTAAAGAGACGTAAATGAATGAAAAAAAAAAAAAATCATCGAAAGTATATAGAAGTGCCCTTCCATAGAAATACGATTTAATTCTCGTCGCGATGGTATGATTCGTTTTGCTTAACGATTAACGGTTTGTGAGATATTTAATTTTAAAAAAAATGAAAGTTGTTTTTCTTTTCTTTTTTTCTTTTTTTTTTTCTTCTTTTTTTTTTTTTTGGTAAGGAAATGAATTGTTAAGATTGGTTAATTGGGTTTTTAATAAATTTTATCAATATTTTCGGTAACTAATGTGTACAAAATATAAACATCAACAAAATTAAATATCAATATAATGGATCGATGTGAGCAAAACTGACAGGGGCCCTCTTCTACTCAACCACGAAACTGATTCATCAATGTAACTGTAAAAGGCAACTACCCATTTGTTTCTCGACATTCACTCGCATCATCTTAGTCGGCATCATACGTAAAACCCTTAAACTTCTATATCTTTAATTTATCAATTATCAATTCAGGAAAATTGGGATTTACATAATTGACGTTTGGTAAGATCTTCTGTCTAATTGTGTCGTTATAACTTATAAGTATTTTTTTTTTACGTTAGTATGTTATTTGAATGAGGGAGTTGGTTTACTTAATTTATACTTGTTGGTTTCATCATCCTTCTTTGGCTTTAATTTGGGTTCCATTAGTATCTCAGTTTTAGCATGTTTAAGAAGATAAGTTGTAGAGTTGTAGTGCCAAATTATATGGAAACGTATCACAGTATGTTTAATTTCGCAAATGTGGCAGAATTTGTTACTTCTCTGCATCGCCCAAGTTTCATGTGACTTTGCTTTCTAATGTTTTGTGTTTATATGCAATTGTGTAAGATAAAACTGAAAGTACTCTAATCATAATCAAATAATCAATGATTCAGATTTAACCTTTTGCACTACACCTAAAACATATTAGCTTTATAATTATATATGCACATTCATGTTCTAAATACAATGACAACAAACTAATTACAAAGAATCCTACACTATTGTTTTTTTACAACGTATTGAAAACAAGGTTTTATCAATTTTGAATCTCAACACAAGTCAAAATTTACTTTACAAAGAATCTACTTCTACTTTCAAATTTGAATTAAATAGTCAGATGTTAAAGGTCTACATTTGTTCATATATTATTTACATGCACCTCTGTATTTAAAAATTGAAAATGATAGCCATGAAAATCAGCTTAATGAAAAGATTAAAGCTATAAACTTCAGGACATCTGAGACATGGGGAACCATAAAGTCTGCGTGTATTTACCTAGACAGTTGCGTGAGTCCGAAACATGAAATATTGACTTCCTTAATGTTTTTTTGCTAAGGTAGCTACTAGCCATACGAGGTAATTGTTGTCCTTGCAAAAGATGTAATATTGTTATTGCTTTCGTAGAGATGAAGTATTTCAATCATATAACACGACGAGCATTTGGGGCAACTACTATTCATGGATTTTTTAAGGAGAAGAACCCTCTCCAGTAAGCTCTAATGCTTACTAATACTGATACCATTGTAGATGATAATGGGGCGAACATGCTTGATAACTTTGATGAATCATTGCAGAGGATCATGCACGGAGAAGCTTGAGCTACATGAACAAGAAAGATATGAGAATGAACTAGAAGTAACGCACAAAGAAACTAACGTCAGCAAGACAAGTTTGTTGAAGATGCTAAGCTTCAGAAATATTATCTCATCAAGTTGCTCAAGAGCTTTTAAAGAATAACTTATTGTCAATGTTTGGTACAAGGTAAGAATTCGTCACTCAAATTCTAATTAATACCACATGTTGTAAAAGTGTAAGTAACTTGCATAGTTGCATATGTAGCATTAGTTTGACCATAAAGATTACGCATGGTAGTATCATTTAATCTATGAATTCCACTATATGTTGAAATAAGTTAGATATTAAAAGAAAACAGAAGAACTTAGCAGACAAACTGACCTCCTGACCTTAAACTATTTGGACCATTTTGACCCAAGTGTGCTTCAACCTCAACTATTTGGACCATTTTGACCCAAGTATGCTTCAACCTCTAACTTCTAGCGATAACAAACTATGCCATGTATGATATTGAAGAAGTGTGTGGTCTATATTATGATTTTAGTACAAATATGATGTATGTGGATATATTTTAACAAAATACAACAACAGAAACAATAAATTGCCAATATGTACTCTTCTTGGTTCGGAAATAAACCTTCTAAACTTTTGTTTTTTTAGCTTATTTTTGAATTGATTATCGTTTCTTAAATGCTATTGGAATGATATCCTACACATTTAGAAGGTTTTATTTGGATATTATAAGTACTAGTTATAATGCCCGCGCACGTGCGGGTTTTTTTTTTTTAAATTTTCTTTGAATAATATATTTTTATTTCTTAAAAAACAAATAATTTAATGTTTGTTTTGTTTGATTTATGATTTTTAATTATATTTGTTTATTATTAAAGATAATCATTTAAAAAATTTAATCCTGTCGTTAGTTGCATCTTATCTATATTTTTTTTGTATTTATCTTCTACTTGTGTAGTATTGCATCTTATTTATATTTTTTTGTATTTATCTTATACTTGTATAGTATATCAACAAAACAATTTTTTTAAATTTTAAATTAAAAAATAATAATTAAAATATTACCTAATAAGGAAATATTATTTTTTCCGAAATACGAAAGTACCCACTAGGGGTTTTGTTTTATTGAGTTGCGATCGCTTGAAAAGTGAAAAAGATTAAAAAGTCTAGAAAGCCACTAAGCTAGTGACATGTGTCCCCCACCCACTCCCTCCCTTTTTTCTTTAATATTTTCGGTTAGAGGGCATTTTGGTCATTTGACCCGTTTGTTTAATTCCACCTTAAATTTCAAACGCACATTACTCTCAAACGACAAACTTTTAGAAAAACCGATTTCACCAAAATTTTTAAAATTTGATTCTCTTTAATTTGGTATAATTTTTTTTAATTTTTTCGAAACTTTTTTTTTTTGACAATTCATTGGGTCATGATTTTCTTGATGTTTTTGCTATTTTCGACCCTATTTTTTACCTTAAAAATTGCCGAATCATAAAATACTTAAAACACAAAAGTTGTAAATTTTGATTCACTCTTTACACATGTTTTTGAATCACTCAAATCCGATGTCATATGAGTAAGATATCACACGTTAAAGATGATGTTTTAGTCATATTTGTTGCACACAAGGTGTTTGATGAAATGTCTAGCTTATATTTTTAGTATTAAAATTGCGTTAAATGGTCTAATTTTTGTCCCACAATGCATTATTAATAATTTTATTAATGTAACATTCAAAAAGTGATTTTTTTAATCATTATTATTTTTAAATATACATTTAGTTCATCAGTTACGTTATTAGGTTCATCAGTTAGGTTATTAGGTTCATCAGCTAGGTTATTAGGTTCATCAGTTACGTTATACGTTCATCAGTTATAGGTTCATCAGTTAGGTTATAGGTTCATCAGTTAGATTATGTTTTGTTCATAATCTAACTGATGAACCTAATAACCTAACTGATGAACCTAATAATGTAACTGATGAACTAAATGTATATTTAAAAAACATCACTTTTTGAATGTTACATTAATAAAATTGTAAATAATGCATTGTGGGACAAAAATTAGACCATTTAACGCAATTTTAATACAAAAAATATAAGCTAGATATTTCATCAAGCACCTTGTGTGCAACAAATATGACTAAAACGCCATCTTTAACGTGCGATATCTCACTCATATCACATCTGATTTGAGTGAATCAAATTTCTGGGTAAAGAATGAATCAAAATCTACAACGTTCGTGTTTTAAGTATTTTATGATTCGGCAATTTTCAAGGTAAAAAATAGGGTTGAAAATAGCAAAAACATCAAGAAAATCATGACCTAATGAATATGTCAAAAAAAAAGTTTCGAAAAAATTAAAAAGATTTATACCAAATTAAAGAGAATCAAATTTTAAAAATTTTGGTGAAATCGGTTTTTTCTAAAAGTTTGTGGTTTAAGAGATATATGCGTTTGAAAATTGAGGTGGAAAAGAAAAAACGGGTCAAAAGACCATATTACCCCTGGGTGGATTTTATGTATAATTTAGAGTGGGGGACACGTGTCACACTATGAATGGCTTTCTACACTTTTTAATATTAATCACTTTTTAAAGGATCGGATGTCTTGTTTTATTATATAAATTGGTGAATCTTATTCTTTTTAAATAACGATAGCTTTTTTTGTATTATTTTATTTATTTATTATTATTATTTTTTAATTTACTTTTTTTCAACTTTCTGTAATTTTAACAATAAAGCCAAGATATGTGCCCCCATTTTCTTTAACCTGAAATCACAATAACTCTACAATACCACAATCGGTTTCAGTGGAATCCAGGTTAACAAGGTTTTTACAATCGGATTGGGGCTTTTTTTCCCATTGGAATCTAGGTTACCGAGGTTTGTTATCTTATAAATCTTAAATTAATTTATTGGTTTATTATGTTACAATGTGTCAAGTATGGAAGAATAAGAGGATGATATGATGTTGTTAGTGCTAATAATGTTGTGAATGATTGTGGTGTTAAATTGCATCGTCACACCGGTACGGATATGGTTATGGAACAAGTTGCAGGTGAAACTAGGGTTTTAAATTAGGAAAAAATTTAGATGGTTAGATTATGAGCTTTGATTATTTAGAGTAATCCAAAATTTGAAGCTAAAACTACAACTATAGCTATTTTTATTTGTTATATATCGAGTTAGTTCTTTGGTATGGCATGAATGATGCCTCTAAGAACATGTAGTTATAAGGATTCAAGTCAAGGCGGGCAATGTTTATTAAGTGACATGAATCTAAATACAAGTAGTTTTGTACTTTCATGATTTCAGTTTGTGACATCCATTTTAGTATAAACGGCAGTCAAGTTGGATTATATTAATAGTTGAACACCGCATAAATGCTTAAACACATAAAAGATATTATACATGTAGACTTCTTGATTGCCGATTTCTGCTTCTGTTTGTGGTGATATAGGCAACACTAGGTGCTACTAAATCAAAAGAGAAGGCTATTGTTGTGTGCAATGTTGGTGATAAGAAACCTGTATACTTTTGCTCGCTACTATCAAGCAAGTTGGATACTTGTGCATTGAATGTCGAGAATGAAGAATACGAAGAAGTAACTTTCTCAGTGGAGGGACCACACATCATTCATCTTTCTGGTTACTATTTTGGAGAAAAGCAAGATTCTGAAGGAGAAGACGATGAGTCGTATAATAGTTTTGTTAAAAGAAAAGTGGCTGAGATGCGTAAGCGGAAGAGGGCTGATGAATTTGAAAAGATGCAGCGAGAGAGGGCTGAATTTGAGGAGACGCAGCGTACGGATTCCATAAAAAGTGAGAAGGATAGAATGAGTTCTGATTATGAGAAAAGATATAGCGAGGCTGCTCCTAATTTTCATTGAGAGCAATGAAATTGATTTAATGATATGAATGAAACAAAAGTTAATGTTTTGATGTGGTTACTGGTAATTGTGATATGATAACAAAAGTTCATGCCATGTGCAGATCGTATTTTAATAGGTGTTTACATGTTAGGAGTTCTTATGAGTTTTATGGGAGTAAATTGTATGTTTATGACTTGCATCTTTGTCCAAGTTGTTCTCACGATTCACTATTTGGATCATCCCTCCGTGTGCAAACTGCATCCTTTATGCATAGATCCTGGAATGACGAACCAAATTTTGTGAAGGCATGCGATAGGTTCATTAAATCATAACTCTGTTTTTATACATGTGTGCATGTCTCTTGCTTTAGATCATGGATTTTTTGATACTTGATTTCATGTCATTTTGTCGCCTAACCACATATTCTAATGTTCATGGCACGCCATGAAGAAAATGATGAGGTAGAACAAGTTACCCTTTTGTTGGAATTTAAATTACAACTGGTCAAAATACATTACCCACAAAATCAGAAAAAAACCCCGCGCGTGCGCGAGCTTTATAACTAGTACTATAATAAAGTATGTCAATACTTGCATTAAGCTAGTACTCTCAACCTATATAGCACAACTGACTGAAGAATGCTTATTTCTAGGTTGTGGTTCAACATTTCAACATGTAAAATATGCAGGCACGATCAAGTTCCCGAATTTTAGATTTACTAACTCTATCAGGGGTGTTCATGGTTCGGGTAATAAACCGAATAAATCGAAAACCGAATCGAACCGAACCGAACTTATAACCGAACCGAATTTGTCAAAACCGAACCGAACCTAATTAAAAATTCGGTTTTCGGTTTGGATATGAGTTTAGCTATCTGAACCGAAAACCGAATTTATATAAATATATATATATATATTTTTATATATATATATTATCTNCAGTGGAATCCAGGTTAACAAGGTTTTTACAATCGGATTGGGGCTTTTTTTCCCATTGGAATCTAGGTTACCGAGGTTTGTTATCTTATAAATCTTAAATTAATTTATTGGTTTATTATGTTACAATGTGTCAAGTATGGAAGAATAAGAGGATGATATGATGTTGTTAGTGCTAATAATGTTGTGAATGATTGTGGTGTTAAATTGCATCGTCACACCGGTACGGATATGGTTATGGAACAAGTTGCAGGTGAAACTAGGGTTTTAAATTAGGAAAAAATTTAGATGGTTAGATTATGAGCTTTGATTATTTAGAGTAATCCAAAATTTGAAGCTAAAACTACAACTATAGCTATTTTTATTTGTTATATATCGAGTTAGTTCTTTGGTATGGCATGAATGATGCCTCTAAGAACATGTAGTTATAAGGATTCAAGTCAAGGCGGGCAATGTTTATTAAGTGACATGAATCTAAATACAAGTAGTTTTGTACTTTCATGATTTCAGTTTGTGACATCCATTTTAGTATAAACGGCAGTCAAGTTGGATTATATTAATAGTTGAACACCGCATAAATGCTTAAACACATAAAAGATATTATACATGTAGACTTCTTGATTGCCGATTTCTGCTTCTGTTTGTGGTGATATAGGCAACACTAGGTGCTACTAAATCAAAAGAGAAGGCTATTGTTGTGTGCAATGTTGGTGATAAGAAACCTGTATACTTTTGCTCGCTACTATCAAGCAAGTTGGATACTTGTGCATTGAATGTCGAGAATGAAGAATACGAAGAAGTAACTTTCTCAGTGGAGGGACCACACAGCATTCATCTTTCTGGTTACTATTTTGGAGAAAAGCAAGATTCTGAAGGAGACGATGAGTCGTATGATAGTTTTGTTAAAAGAAAAGTGGCTGAGATGCGTAAGCGGAAGAGGGCTGATGAATTTGAAAAGATGCAGCGAGAGAGGGCTGAATTTGAGGAGACGCAGCGTACAGATTCCATAAAAAGTGAGCAGGATAGAATGAGTTCTGATTATGAGAAAAGATATAGCGAGGCTGCTCCTAATTTTCATTGAGAGCAATAAAATTGATTTAATGATATGAATGAAACAAAAGTTAATGTTTTGATGTGGTTACTGGTAATTGTGATTTGATAACAAAAGTTCATGCCATGTGCAGATCGTATTTTAATAGGTGTTTACATGTTAGGAGTTCTTATGAGTTTTATGGGAGTAAATTGTATGTTTATGACTTGCATCTTTGTCCAAGTTGTTCTCACGATTCACTATTTGGATCATCCCTCCATGTGCAAACTGCATCCTTTATGCATCGATCCTGGAATGACGAATCAAATTTTGTGAAGGCATGCGATAGGTTCGTTAAATCATAACTCTGTTTTTATACATGTGTGCATGTCTCTTGCTTTAGATCATGGATTTTTTGATACTTGATTTCATGTCATTTTGTCGCCTAACCACATATTCTAATGTTCATGGCAGGCCATGAAGAAAATGATGAGGTAGAACAAGTTACCCTTTTGTTGGAATTTAAATTACAACCGGTCAAAATACATTACCCACAAAATCAGAAAAAACCTCGCGCGTGCGCGGGCTTTATAACTAGTGAAGAAATATAATATAACTAATCGCATTCTTTTATCAATTTCATATGCAGCAGGCTAGTTGCTGTTTTTGCCGATGTCAACCCGCGAGTGGAATTTTCAAAGAAGATGTCACGGATTGTAGGATTGTAATTTGATAACTTAAGTTTTTTTACTAGATAGATAATACTAGTTGTTTGTACATGTCAAAGCACAATAATGATATTATTTATGGTATGATATCATTGCTATTGTGGAATGGAAAATCAAAACATGGTGTTTGATAAAACTGAACGATTTTGCGCTGAATGACTCTCATCTCTGAATGATTCTTTAACTCTGAATGAATTTGATTCTGAATCAAAACATGGTGTTTGATAGGTGTTCTGAATAAATGATTTGAACGATGAAAAGTTACTATTTTACCCTTACATTTAATCTAATACAGAGTAGAATATTATTGCTACATGTATAATCTTAGTTTAAATTTAATTTTCTTTTTATAAAATTGTTTAAATTTAATTTGATATAAAAAAACATAACATAAACAACTGAAACGTAAGATGTCTACAATAGGATTATTAATCATATAACTTTGTCAACCAATAATTCGTTACTTCACATGAAAAAATAAAAATGAATGCATTGAACAACTAAACGAGAAAATGTATACAAATCTATATAATCAATATAGGCCAAAATGTATTTTACTACCCTAAATTTGGCTAACAGGATCTCCTACTACCCCAAAGTATAAAAGGTACATCATAGTACCCCATAGTTGATAATCTGATCCATATACTACCCTAACCTTAAATAACTAAGTGACATGATTTTCACATGGGTTTTTATCGTTAGTTTTAACGGAAGTTTTTGGGGTCACGTGACACTTTTTTTTTTTTTTTTTTCCTTTTCTTTTTGGGCTCAGTGTTTTATCTGTTTTGTTTTGTCAATTTGTATTTGAGTTATGTTCAGTTTTATGAAGAAGTAATTGAACTATATGTTCGGTTTTATGAAGAAGTAATTGAACTATTATGATAGGAATTGTTTCTTGAAGGTCTGCAACACCAGTTTTCCTTTAGCATGCAGTGTCTTCTGTATGCCAAAGCATTCAGTGATGGAATTGATTTTGTTTTTGACATGCTATACTCTTGTTTAAGCTTCTTGTTAAATATATTTTTATAGGATGATTGTGTAACAATTTTATATATTTATATGGCTAAGTTAAAATATGTCTATTATGGCCTACTGATATTAATGAACAAACTAGCAATTGCAATGCCATCACAGCCCATCAGTATGTAGGTTTTGCTATTATATTGTGAATTTATGATTGTAATTGTATCATGAAATTGACTCCTAATATGATTAAAAAAAAGTGATAAAGTATCAATGTAAAGATACAAATATATGTGAGTTTTTTGGAGCTATTGTTTTGATATGGATTTTGAAGGGAAAAACATGTTACATAAAAGTGACGTGGAAAAGGTCACGTGAACTATTTTAACCCCAAAAACTTCCNTGAAGAAGTAATTGAACTATATGTTCGGTTTTATGAAGAAGTAATTGAACTATTATGATAGGAATTGTTTCTTGAAGGTCTGCAACACCAGTTTTCCTTTAGCATGCAGTGTCTTCTGTATGCCAAAGCATTCAGTGATGGAATTGACTTTGTTTTTGACATGCTATACTCTTGTTTAAGCTTCTTGTTAAATATATGTTTATAGGATGATTGTGTAACAATTTTATATATTTATATGGCTAAGTTAAAATATGTCTATTATGGCCTACTGATATTAATGAACAAACTAGCAATTGCAATGCCATCACAGCCCATCAGTATGTAGGTTTTGCTATTATATTGTGAATTTATGATTGTAATTGTATCATGAAATTGACTCCTAATATGATTAAAAAAAAGTGATAAAGTATCAATGTAAAGATACAAATATATGTGAGTTTTTTGGAGCTATTGTTTTGATATGGATTTTGAAGGGAAAAAACATGTTACATAAAAGTGATGTGGAAAAGGTCACGTGAACTATTTTAACCCCAAAAACTTCCGTTAAAACTAACGATAAAAACCCATGTGAAAATCATATGACTTAGTTATTTAGGGTTAGGGTACTATATGGACCAGATTATCAACTATGGGGTACTATGATATACCTTTTATACTTTGGGGTAGTAGGAGATCCTGTTAGCCAAATTTAGGGTAGTAAAACACATTTTGGCCATCAATATATCGATAAATTAAATGGGGTTCACAACTTCACATTTTTCAATTACCATTAAATTTGAAAAAGAATAAAAAAAAGATTAGGAATGTTGAGGGACGAAATTGGTGGGGGCAAACATGGAATGAAGACACATGCTGAATGGTTTTGCATGTGTGTGATGCTGAATGATTCTAGAGATATCATTCAATTCAGTGAGCTATATTTTTGCTTTTCAAACATTTGTGCCTTTGACCGAATCAGAGGGTGCCTCTGATTGGCTTCAATAAGTGGCAAACAAACAGCCCTTAATGTATTAAACTTGTTATAAGGAAATAGATATACGTAGCAATTGTATTGCATGGAACAAAAGTGTTACAAATCACTCATAAAAAGTGTTGCAACCGTGTGCTAGAAACAACCGAAAGTGTTGCATTTGATAGATTAAAGTGTTGCAATTATAGTGGTACTAAATAATATTGTGTTGCACTTTAGTGAAAAAGTGTTGCACTTGGTTTGTTAATGTTGCAGTTGATTCAAAAAAGTGTTGTAGTTGAATGTCAAAAGTGTGGCCATTGAAGGTAAAACGTGTTGCATTTGAGTATAAAAAGTGTTGCAAGTTAAAGTATTGCGATTGCTAAACATAAGCAACACTTTTAGAAAGTGTTACATATCCCAATAAAAAGTGTCGCTTAAACCTAAGGCAACGTTGCTTAACGTAGCACTCGGTAAAGTGTCACAGTAGACATAATGCAACATTTTAAAGACATAATACAACACTTTATTGGTGTCACATCAGCTTCATTTTGTAGCAGTCAACCCAAATGTATTGGGTTGGTTTTGTGGTGGATTGTTTGCCGGTGGATTGTTTTGTGGTGGATTGTTTAACGGTGGAAACAAAACATCCGGTGGAGTGTTTTGTGGTGGATTGTCATATACGAATACGGGAAACAGATCTTGTGGTGGATTGTCATATGGGAATCCAGGAAACAAATCTTCGGGTGGGGTATTGTAAACTGACTCGTTATCTGGTGAATTGTTGTGTGACATTGTTTCGTATTAATTGTTTGTGAATTATGTATGATTTGTGTGTGAATTGTGGGTGTATTGTGTGCCTCTGTGAATGGCTATTTATAGGACCGTTTTGTGAATTTGAAATTTAAATATATCCCGCTCTGTTTTTTGAATTTGAATTTTAAACGTTTATCCCCCCGGTTTTTTGAATTTGAATTTCAAAGATTTATCCACACGTTTTTTTAATTTGAAATTTCAAAGGTTTAACCGCCCGTTTTTTGAATTTGAAATTTACACATATCCCGTCAGTTTTTGAAATTTGAATTTCTAAACACCCCTATATAAAACATACCATAACATACTATTTTGCATACAATTCACTTTCTAAACAATTTTACAATGGCTAATCGTTGGTCTGTTGAAGAAGAAAACTTGCTAGCCGACATGTGGCTAATCGTTCACGAATACCATGGCGAATCCGAATTTTGGAATGAGGTTACAGAAAGGTTCAACAACCAATCTGATGGTCCTTTTTCGTAACAAAAACCAGATAACGGGTAAGTGGGCAAGACTTACCTGTGAATGTCAAAAATTCAATGATATTTACTTGAATTTGCAGCGTACAAGTGAGGTCATTGATCGTCTTCACAATGCAATGAACATTTTCAAAGAACGCTATGGTGGGCCAGGCTTCAAATATATTCACGTGTGGCTCATTTTGAGAAACAGCCCAATATGGAACAGATATAGGGAGTAACGGCTTTTGTATTTCCGTATCGTCTGTGTTTGTATTTCCGTATCGTTTGTGTTTGTATTTCCGTATCGTTTGTGTTTGTACTTCCGTATCGTGAGTATAAATATTATCTCGCCTTTGAATTTGAATTTGAATTTTAAATACTATCCCGCCCTTCAGTTTGAATTTGAATTTTAATTACTATCCTGCCCTCAAGTTTGAATTTGAATTTTATATAACANGAACAGATATAGGGAGTAACGGCTTTTGTATTTCCGTATCGTCTGTGTTTGTATTTCCGTATCGTTTGTGTTTGTATTTCCGTATCGTTTGTGTTTGTACTTCCGTATCGTGAGTATAAATATTATCTCGCCTTTGAATTTGAATTTGAATTTTAAATACTATCCCGCCCTTCAGTTTGAATTTGAATTTTAATTACTATCCTGCCCTCAAGTTTGAATTTGAATTTTATATAACAATACAAGGGGGTGTTTTGTAAATTTTGCATTTTGGAATTCATAACAAGTATATAACAATACAAGGGCCAAAAGTGTAATTTTTTTTAATAGATACGCAGCTTAACGCTGTGTTATAATTAAAATGCAGCACGTTAATGTGCCATTGCCTTTCAATGCCGGTAAGGCATAACGCAGGTGAAACCATGGTGCGTTAAGGTTTAACGTGGGCACCTCGGTTAACTTACTGAGTGCTCTTAGGGTTAGGGTTGGAGTGGGAATAATATAGATTGGGTTTGGGATTATAAAAAAGGTAAAAGTATTATAAAAAAGAAAAAAAACGGAAAACGAGATAAAATAACGGGGTTTTTAATAATATAACGGAATCAATGGAGTCAACGCCGGGTCACCTTGCCAACTCAGCTAAAATCCTTGCTATGTAGATTTAGTACACAAGATAGCAAAGATTAGTAAGTTCAGACCCCAAGTTAGCAAAATTAAGAGTTCGATACACAACTCAGTAAAACGTGGCAAGTTGGATACATTTAAAACTCACTATCCCTTAAAAGAAAGAAAAAGAGGTGTCTGTTGTTCGCTAATCAGATAATGTTCTTAACCAATATTAATGGAAATGATTCCGACGACATCCTTCTTAAATTATGATGAATAAACATGGGTCATGGACAGTGGTGCAAATTTATCGGTTAAAACCGGTTTTTGGTTTTAGAAAAATCGGTTTTAAAAAAACCGGTTTTTCTAATAACCGGTTTCGGTTCGGTTTCGGTTTTTCGGAATCGGTTTTTTTCGGTTATAAATGTTCGGAGTCGGTTTTTTTCGGTTATAAATTTTCGGAATCGGTTTTTTATCGGTTTTTTACCAGTTCGTTTTTTTCGGTTATAAATGTTCAGATTCGAATTTTTATCGGTTATTTACCGGTTCGTTTTTTTTCAGAATTTTACTAAATGTACGGTTGGCAGCTTGAACGAGTTGTAACATTTTTTAAAGTACGAAATCAAAATACGTTAAACATCAAAACGAAAATACATTAAACATGGAAACGGAAATTAAAATCCCTAAACTACGATACGTTAATTAAAACATCTTTACATATATATGAGGCAAGATATGAGTTGCACTTGATGCTTTGAAAGCTGTACCATGACCCTCAAATGCCACTTGGCATGAAGTGCTGACTGGATAATACGAGTCATCATGCACCTAGGCAGTATCATCCACGTAGGCAATTTGGCTGTATCACGAAATTAGTTTAAAAAATTAGACATCAAGGGGATTCGAACCCGGGTCTTTCATCCCATTCAACATACTCACAACCAATGGATCAAGTTGATTTTTGTGTTAGATGCATACAATCCATTAATGACATGCTTTCTGAAACCTATTATACCGAAAAATCAAAACCGAAATATCCTTTTGTCAAACCTAAAATCACGCAACTTTCCTATCACTCTATATCAAGCAAATTCAAATCTTAGTCAAACCTAAAATCACGCCAATCACTTGTCATTCAATGCTAAATCAGTTTCTTAATCAAACACAACAATCAAATAAGGATTGAAATTAGGGTTTTCATAATTGATTCAATCTTTAACCAGGTTTCTTCAATCTTAATTTTTTCTTTCAAATATTATGTATTCAATCCACGATTACATATTTAACTTATAATCCATGATTGGTCTCAAAACCAACAAGTTTGTCACACAAGCTAGCCACTTGTGAATGGCTAACCNTTTTTTGGTGTTGTTAACACTTTAGGAAAAGTGTTAATGACTTTTTTTCTGATATGATTAATATTTTTACAAAAAATTTACAAGTGATGTGATTTGTACAAGGAGGGTTTTGAAAACCACTAAACCTAAACGTTTTTAAAAAACACGCAACAACCTCCCCGGCAGCGGCGCCAAATTTTGATTGGTCTCAAAACCAACAGGTTTGTCACACAAGCTAGCCACTTGTGAATGGGTAACCGTAACAAAGAAACCCTGAAAGTCTAGAGCACAATACAATGAATCCTGGAGAGTATAGTGTTTCCCCGGGTCGTTAAAGTCCCAACGAGGTTGAAATTGTATTTGGAAAAACGTTTTTGGGAAGAGTGATCAGGAAAAGTAACCTGATTAAGAATTGGATTGATTTTTACACTACTGATTGCTTGGAATTGATTATGAAACAATATTAAAATGCACAACAATCAAATATAACAAATATGTAATAAAAATGTAACTGAGGAAAGTACAGGGACTAAAAGTGACAAGTTCTAAACTACAAGGGTGTAAAATGAAAATTTTTCAAACTTAAAAAAAGAAAATTAAATTAAAAAGCAAATTATTTTTTGATTATTTTAATATTTAAATATTAATTAATTAATAAAAATTATTTAAAAACTTAATTAAAACTAATTTATAACAATTCTAAAAAGGATTAAGATTACAAAATTGCACTAAAAATTTGCAAAATTAATTTCTGAAAATCTAAAATGACTTAAAAGAAATATAAAAATTAAAAATAACTATTTTTGTCTTTTTGTGGATCTTTTATAAATTAAAAACTTAATTAATGTTTAAAGTCTAATTAAACTATATAAAAAGAGAAAATTAGAAAATGAAAAGAGAAAATCACAAAGATAATTTTTACAGGTTCTAAACAATGTATACAAACTAAAAAAATTATGAAAATGGATCTGAGATTAATTTTAAACACTAAAACTATTTTCTTTTAGGTTTTTCTAATTAAACTATTTTAATTAAAAATAAATCTAAGGATTACCAAATGAACAGTAAAAATAATAAGAAAATTACTAGAGGTACTAATTATTGTGTAGAACTTAGGAAAATTATAAAAAAATGCTACTGTTTAACAAAATCTATTAAAACTATTTAATTTACTATTATTAACTAATTATTAACTAAACTGTTTTTAATTTTAATAAATACTAAATGAACAGTGAAAATACTAAGAAAATTACTAAAATTAATTAAAGATATAAGGAATTTAAGAAAAATATAAAAACAGGTTGGTACTTAATAAAAATTTAAAAAGAAAAATTAAAATTTAATTTATATTAAATAGAAGCTATCACTTTTCTTAAAAAGTGATGATTTTTGGATTTTTCTTTTTGGAACTTGTTTATACACTGAAAATGGACACTTTTTGTGAAAACACTTTTTATGAAGCTTAAAAATAAGCTCTGTGCAAACTCTTGTTTATGACAGATTGTGTTTTGCGTTTTTTTAATGAAGATTAAGCTCAAAATAAGCCACAAAGAAGAACACAGATGGAAAATAAGATGTAAATGACTAAATCACACTGGAAATGGACTAGAACAAGCAATGGATCACACTGAGTAAGCTACAATAAGGTAATAAGCACTTATCAAAGCACACAGAACAAATGCACAAGATGAAATGGGACAGATTGCAAGGCTGTGTGGGACCCACAGGGGTGACCAGGGGTCCAAAATGAAACTTGAGTTATCAAGTTCACCTGGGTGGCTTCCAAATAAGCTAAAAAGCAAATCCTAAGATCCACTAATAAGTCCTTGAGAAGCTTGAGAAAACTGGTGAAATGCTGTGTACACTAGATAAAAGAATCCGTCTAATTTTCACCATCATCAGTGCTTAATTTTTCTTATGTTCAGTTCATTTGAGTTTAATTGATGCTTAATTAGTGATAGATATTCGATCTAAAATTCCTGTGCTTGTTGCATTAGTTTCTCATAAGTTTTTCATTCTCACTTTCACCAAGATAAACAGTCAAATATAGATTCTTAGGTAAATTGGTTGTTCTATTTGATGTTATCTGCTCATTTAGGCTTGCTATGTCATAATATATACACTCGTGGAACTCAATTGCATGGTTTAAATCCTTGTAAAACCTTTGAAAAATCAAAGTAATCACAGTTTTAAAGGTTGTGTTTGGTTCAAGCTTGTTTAGTTGATGTTATGCCCTGTTTTTGTTGTTGTACTTTAGTTGGAACATATCACTTGTTATAGTATTTAGTTCATTTTAGGTCATAAAATTATATCCACTCTTTTGCAAAAAAAAGAGTCAAAATCTAGTTTAAGTTCTTGATTTCATTCACTGTTAGAATTTTGGTGTGCATATATCCACATTTAGCTTGCGATAATGCGTTCTAACAGCTTAATTAAGTCATTTTACAAGCTTATTACATCATTTCAAATCCATCATAGAAACCCAAATCACAACTCACCCAAAGTCAACTGTGCAAGTTTTTCTAAAAAAAGTCAAAATTGACAGAAAAAGTTTTTGAATAAAATTGGCAATTTTCTCTAGGGCCTTAATATTAGATTCTAGCTTTGTGCTTTTAGGGAATTAATATTGTCACTGCTTGGTTCTCACAGGATATTTTTAGTTAATTTTCTAAGCTAGTTTAACTGCTTATTCAATGGCTTTTTGTTAGTACTTTTTCCATAAAAACTGCCCTGTGGTAACAGACTTGAGCCCAAACTTCATCAAGCTCACAATAGAGCTCTAGTAGTTTGGGCCCCACCTTTTGATTATCTTGCTTTTTTGGAAAGCTTATAAATACCGCATCTCAATACATCAAGTGCTTATTTTTCCACTTTTTGGCTTAGTTTGATAGGGGACTGCATGTCCTTTTCATTTTGTCCCATTAGAAAATTCACTGAGTATGATCA
>LBNU01034188.1:0-18142 GCA_014162995.1 Artemisia annua | reverse complement strand
ATATCTTGCTATAACGGACGAGTACACTTGCTCGTATGTGTTGTTTCTAGATTTGGTAATTCACTTTTATAAATTTAAAACTTGCACTAACAAACGCACATCAGTGCGTACAATGCTACATTATCCGAAATTAATGCCGGACCACAAACAGATGGATTTAGTAAATATTGCCAATGGTACCATCTTAAGATGCTTGACAGGGTGCTTCATGTATGATTCATGACTAGCATATACGTAACATACAACGTGATGATATAAACTCATTGGCTAGATAAGTAGCCACAACTATTTGACCAATTTTTATGTATGAAACATGTTAGAGTCAATTGAAATTCGGACATGTGTTGCCATAAGTTTTGTTTTTAACAACTATCAGTTGGCTTAAGATCCTTTATTTTTGGCAAGCTTATTTGATAAACTTAGCTTAATTGACAACTTTTCAACTCTTGCAGGTGTAAATCTTAGGTCAGCAAAAGTCTATGAACATGGACTTCTAAATTATAAAGCGAAGCATGAATTTTACCCTTTGATAAAAAGAAATTCAGATGCCGCTATGATTATTATCATGCTTCTGTATTTGAGGTATATACTTCAAACTCTTCTACATGATAGAACTATAGTGTTAAGAACAATATACTGACCACCCTTAATGATGCATGTTACCCTTCTTTAAGGTATGTGAATGTAAAGCTTAGCTTCGTAATAGTAGGGTGTCAGGTTCTCAAAAGTTGTGGACAAATAAGAAGGCTGATGTTATGGAAGCAGAGAATGGTAATGGTGGAAGTATATTAAAATGGGATGTGAAAAATATTCTATGTATGTGCTTATTCTGTAATAATATGAATGAACTATAAATTTCTGACAAAACTTGAATTTTTCTATAAGAATGGGTAAAACGGGTTATTTTTGGGTAATATTGGTTGAGCATGTTGTGTGTAGTGTACAGTGACCACTAAAAAAAGGTTGAGCGTGCGGGGGTTTTGGGTTGCTAAAAAATGCACTTTTAAGGAGTCTTGGGTATGTCTATTGTTGTTTTTAGGGGTGTTTGGGTGTGCTACAAAACTAAACTTTAAAGGGTGTTTAGGCTGCTGCAAAATGCACTTTTAAAGGGGCTTCTGGGTATGAATGTTGTTGTATTTATGGGTGTTTAGAACTGATGCAGAACCAAATTTTTAAGGGTGTTTGGGTCTGTTACATTCTTTTGATCTTGTGATTGGATAAAACAAAGGAAGAAGTGGATTTATCATAGCTTAAATAGTAACAGTAGGAATGACACATTGGCAAACACAAATCTATTCTAGGGTAGACGACGCCCGCCGTAAAATCAAGCACCACTAGGCCCATGCTTGAAAGATGAGGATGCTTCATGCCATCTTTTTATCACAGGTGAACAATATTTGATATCATTAGTATTCATGTACTAACATTAATTGTTTAGAATGGTATTCACATAGTTTTATGTATTTTAATGAACTCTGCTTTGAAGGTATCTCTTATTAACCCTTGATACATAAAGTCTTCTTATAGTAAAGACGCGAAAAAAATATTGTATGTCCTATATAATGGAAGCGGTGCGGTAATGCTTCGAAAGTAATTATAATTTTTTCAAATGCAGCTGCTGCTTTTTGTGTATCCGATACGGCTGATGCTGCCGGTACAAGTAGAAGAGCTATGAGTTCCCTATTATATATTTATTTAAATTATATTAGAGGTGGAACCCTTCCTAATGAGCAGTTTTTAACTGAGAGCAATACCATATTACAGCGGGGAATTGATGCAACTGACGAAATTGTTATTCCAATTGATGTAACAGATCCAATTTAAACACATGGCAACAGACATTTAGGGACATTACACAAGATATTCAACATATTTTACTAACCAACGAAAGATAAATCTTGCTGAACCATTATCAGGTTCGCTATCACCTTATTACAATTTAAATAGTTCTTTAAGTTGGCATTTTCACCTTACTTATTTATGAGTGGGTTGATTCTGGGTTTATATCAGACAAGTCGAATAATAAAATCTAGCTAAAAAGGAGCGGGGCAAAGTCTTTGCATGTTAAACCAACATGACACAGCTCATTTTAACCCGAACTCATTATGACCCACATATCTTTGCCACCTTTATTAGTTTTGTACCATTACTAACTTGACTAACTTTTCATTGCAGGAACTGGCATAATAATATATTACAAAACTGAGTTTTAAAATGTTTGATGTAACTGGTCCATTGCAGTATAATATATTACAAAACTTGATCATCAGATTCACGATTCAGACCTTACGGTCAGATTTGTTTTTCTAATATTTTCATTAGCTTTCCATTTATATTATAACTTACGAGTTTTATTTTCTCTTTTTTTCTTTTTCGTTGTTTTTTTTTTTTTTTTTNGGAAGTGGTGTTTGGATCAGTTCACTACACAAAGAAATAATTTTTATATCTGGAAGCATGTGGATTTTAATGTAATGCACATTCCATATATGTTATTTTGTAGTTTGTAGTTAACTTATCACAACGTCATGTATGTTTCAGTTCGTGTATACATATTATTTTTACTATATACTTCAAGCAAATATTGCAGCTTACCAAGAAGAGCGTGAGGAGGCTGACAGAGAAGTAGTCCAACAACCCATGACTCAGGTTATAATAGTGATAATATTGTTTGCTTAATATTGTTCTTCTATCTTTTTTATTAATAAAAGGTGAAGACTGATTGTGTCCCGTTTATATACTTTGTCATTATAGTACATAATCTTCATCACATCCGCTTCCTTGCTAAAGATGTTACTAAAGGAATTGACGGTCATGGCGAAAATTGGTATGTTTTGTTCAACTGCTATAGTCTTTTTTATAGTTTAACTGATATATGTAATTAATGCATATTAACCTTCCCTGTACTCCCATATTTCACCGCCTTGCTTCACTTTACAAGTAAAAAATTCTGAACTGAAATACTGAACCACTATTTGGAGGCTCTTTTTGCGAAATAGTTGTTATGTATATGTTATTAAATTTAGAGTAAAATGGTAATATGAGCACGTCGGACGGTTGGTTATCAAGGTTTGCATTGGTTAGGCTGATACAGGTATTTTTTTATATAAGTTCGAAATGGATCATGGCAATATTTGACTTGAAAACAGCTACATTTTCATACTTGAAGGAATAGTAAACGAGTTAAACATAAATACAATTCAATTACATATAATTAAGCATTTAAGATGAACTTGGGAGTACTCTCAGCCCGTTCAACCTCTTTTTCTTAGGCACTATTTCATTTCACCCGTTAGGGATACCCGAAATAACGTGTTCGTAAGTAAATAGCTTGAAATTTACATATACTACCCCTGTTTGTTCGGTTTAGAGACTTGGGGACATGAGTCCATAGCTATGAATCACCCAACTTACCCGTGTTATATGAGATGCATTTTGCAGTCCCGATGGCAGGAGCTATGCTTACTGCAATTAACACAAGGCTAAATGCTAAGAACATAGCCACCATTCTCTACCATTCTGAAGCGAAGGTCTTTTTCATGGACTTTGAGTATGTCCCCCAGCATCTCAAGCACTACGGTTGCTGGTAGAAAGTTTGAAAGACAACCCATCTGGCTAGCTAGCTATTCAATTGGTCATTGTGATAGATGACATCAACAAGCCCACAGGTGTCCGCCTAGGCAAGTTGGAGTATGAGCAACTCATCCACCATGGAAATCCCCAGTACCATGGCGAAGAGCTTGAGGACGAGTGGGATGCAATTGCACTCAATTACACATCTGGAACAACCTCTGACCCCAAAGGAGTGGTGTACAGCCACTATGGTGCATTTCTTAGCACAATGAGCTTGATTCAAGGGTGGGAAATGGGTAGCAAAGTAGCATATCTTTGGTCACTACCAATGTTTCAGTGCACTCTTATTCCATATGATTCAGGTCTGTATATCACTTCCTTTTTGATATAAAAACTATCAACAACTGCTTTTTCTGTTTTGATTAATCTAAGATTAAAATCAAGAGCAACATATTTTGATTATTGCTAGAGAATTAAGGAGTATTTCTAGAGGGTTGTTTTTTCCCAGACGAAACACATCAGAATAATACATCTATTCAATTGATTTATCTCAGGGGGAAGTTCAAAGTGCTAGATGTGGACTAATTATTGTGTGCTCTTCAATGATAGTAGCATTATATGCTTAGAGCGCCTTAAATATCATGTAATAGAAGAACTTAACAAAACAGCTTCTAGCACGATGGTTGTGTTACATCTTTTAGGTTTGCATATTGGTGTTTCTATTACATGGTTATACTATCATAATAATTACTATTGTAATGTTTCGCCAACTTTGTAATATTTAAGTGATTGACAAAGGCTAGAGAAGTGTGACTTTTGCACTTTATGCAGTAGAAACTGTATCACGCCACTAACATTAGTTTATATAATCTGCAGATTATTCTCTTTTTCCTAGCTAAGAATAGATGTACAAATGTCTTGTGATCTCCTCATGATTGCAGCTTACGATATGAAAGAACTAACGTGTATTTCTGCTTCAAAACCAGATTATGAAGCCACTCATGCTCTTGGGATTCATTACGCCCCACCTGATCCAACCTTACATTGAAGGTAACTGATTTCGCTTAATTATTGATTTGTTATTTTCGGTAAACAACTCACATTTAAAGTGTATGAGATCGCAATGGCTAATGCTGCTCCGACTGTCCCAACCCGAGCTTGAAAACTAGAGCCCAACATATGGGTACATGGATAACAAGTACAACAATGGAGCTCCACAGCATAGGAAAAATGAGACTTTGTGACAGCAAGTATCGGATGATTAGTTGGAGTATGGCGTATGGGAGAAAAGGTACACACTCAAACAAAAAAGTTGTAACATTTGATATTAGTATTATAAAAATAACTCTCAATCTTTGGCTTGAAAATGAATTTTTGAATTGTGATATTGAATCATAATTGGTCTGATGTTACTGATTGTTAAGAATTGTAAAGTTCATCAATTAGTCTGATGTTTTGCGTCTAAAGTTGGATATTGAACACCTCTTTTTAGAAGGCAAGTTTTGGTATTTTAATTCATATGCTGCAGTTCAGTATAAGTCTGTCAGTTGTTTTCATGTTTGTATTTTTACTCTTTACTGAAAGAATCAGACTTAAATAACTACATAAGATGCAAAAGTCATGGAAGGATTGGTTACAACTTACAAAACAGATTAAGGGAATTCAATACTCGTGAACTGAGTTGGAGTAAAATGGGTCAATAAGTGCTCAAAAATATAGAATACAGTAAAGTGGTTAACACATCATGTGACCCATTACTTGGATGCCATTTTGCTACCTTTACCTACTAGATATCGTAATGTTGCTTGAAAGCTCACATCTAATGATATTCTTACACAATAGGAGCTTGAGGAGAATTTTGCAGGCCGAGATGTGAGGTCGGTAAGATATCCTTATGATTGTATCTGCTCTTTTTCGCTCACCCCAAATAATTCAAATAGATAAAAAGAGGGAAATCATTCATCACTTCTATTATTATATAATAATGACAAGGTGGTTGTCACCAAAGAAGACCAGATGGAATACTTTTGGCAAGAAATATTAATATTCATACGTAGAGAGACTCAAGTTAGATCAATTACCAAGACGTAGCTTACTTGATGCTCATGTTATTGATTTTAACTCGACTAAATGCCCTGTTTGTAATGACGCCATTGACAAGCAACCCACATCACTCATTTACTATTATCTGTTTACCAACAGTGACCTCAATGCAAGAACTTATGCACATTGAAGGATGCTAGACTTCGTTATGCAGCTCACCTTTGCATTCCTGATGCTACTACCATGGCTCATAAGATTGTTTTGGATCAAAAGGTAATCAATCTTTTTGTTATACTTCTTTCTTAAATACGTGCGTGTGCAGAAATTTTGTTTTAAAAATCTCGGAAGGAAGTCCATAATTTCTTTCAAATAAACGTAGGCATCCACTAGATGCTTTCCATACGGCTCAGCCGGTGTTAATTCATATAGGGATTATGAATTGAGATGGATTTTTCATGGTCGAATTGGAAGCTAAAGGAGAGGATGCAGATGATGCCGAATACGGTTAGATTTTTTCCCTGTCAATCTGTTGGCGAAAAAGTACACTAATTTTTCTATATAAAAAGGCTAAATAATGAAAATGGTTTGAATTTAGTGGCCTGTTGTCGATACGTGACATCTGAAATGAGCCTACTGATAAAGTTGACGATTGTCGCAAATGGTAACTACACATAATGGGATGAAGATGGTTGATTTTGCTTGGGGTATTGTTAATGTGGAACCAGTTTCATCTACGGAATACATTGGCTATGATAACCTGTCATCATCGGGTATGAGTAACCGGTTGAGGACGCCATCAACTGCAGTTCTCGATGTGACGGTTCATGCTGTTGTTTCTACAATGTGTTGGCAGGTACGCTACTTATTTGTATCCTTTATTGTTGTTTCATGCCTGTGTACTCATACATTAATCTTTTTCCATTTTCAGCAGCATCTCCTACGATGAAGGTACTTGATTTTCCCCATGAGGTGGTTTGTTTTCATGATAATTTCGCCTACGGCTCGCACGGGATTTCCAAAAGGTAAGGGTACCACTCATGAATCCATGCACGATGCAGCTGGTGTTTTCGAATTCCATGAACCAGAACGTCATTTGGCCATCGCCAGAGGCAAACATATATTGGATTGCACTAGCGATACAAGCTTGCCTATCCGACGCTGCACTTAGTGGTTACCTGATGGTGAGCTCGGTATTTTAAACCGGCTTAGAGGATGGACAGCCATTCGTTGCTGAATCACACGTTATTCGACCACCGGCTCTGGCAATTCACGCGCCGCCAGCTTCAGGATTAGCAGCTTCTAATTCCACGTGTAGTATTTCTTACCTAAAACCTCCCCGTCACTGTTACATGGCTGCTTGGTTTAAAAATGCGCGCATCATTGCACAAATTGCACGCATCGTTGCATTGCATTTGAAATTTCGCATTAAGGGGCCTAATGCAAGGCCATCCCAAATTGCATTCGCATTAGACCGTAATTTACCGCATTTGTGTAATGCTAGCAATGGCCGCAATTGTCGCAATCTAGAATTTAGGTCATTTTTGTAAAAAAGAAACCATATAAAAGAGATCCAAGTATTTAAATGGGATTTTAAAAGATAGAACTTGTTAAAAAAACGTACAAAAAAAAACATAATCACGAAAATATAGTATCTTGCGTTTTGCTAAGTGTTTTACATCAAGCTGTACTTTCAAATTATTTATTTTACGAATGAATTATTTGCCTAATTTCAATATCCTAGTAACTTATTTCGTAAGTTTATTGCATTTACTTGGTACATGAAAGAATATACTACGTATAAATAATTTCGTACTTTTCTTAATACCAAACGCAATGCGTCTAAATTGCGCTCGCATTCGCATCGCGCAATGGCTTTTGGAACCTTTAGCGCATCAGATTGCAAAACGCAATTTTAAACCAAGCATGGCTGCTACCTTTGCTATATATTTAGTAGTTTCTTGGGTGCCGAATGTGTTGTCTTTAGATACTGAGTTACCATTTCTCTATTTCTGCAGCTCACCAAAACGGACATTCCTTTGGTCGTTAGCTCACAGGTAACAATTAATTGACGGGGGATTGATTTCTGTTATTTTCACCAAATCACAGGGTCGATTACTGTATTTTTATTTTATAAATTACTGCTGTCGTCTTTTTTAACTTATGAACTAAGTACTGATCTGATAGAACTTATGGTTTATTTTGTAGTATTATTATGAGGCCATGGACCGGAAAGAAGTTTCGATCCTTGTCAACAGTCCAAAGGCACCAAGCAGAACTACAATAAAATTCACGGTTATCGTTAGTGCTAGAAGAACTTAGAGATAATAATGTACGCATTTCCAAGGCCTTTAATTTAGACAGTTCTAAAAAGGTTGAATTTACAAAATTGTGTTATAAGTTGCCAATGTTATTATATTATATGGTTTATGATGGTTAACTATTTGTTTCATTTGTTTGTTCATTGCTCTCATTGCCCGTGCCTCAAGGTCAGCCACAAGGAGAGAGGGATGAAGCCAGAAATTATGCTACGGTTCCCAATTACTTTGAGCCTAAAAAATTCGAAAACTTTTATTACTTGGACTTGAGGGTTCTGGAACCAACACCATCTTCAAGCAGGTATAATTTTCAATATTTTGTTGAAGAGATATTTAGAATAATAGTTGTTAAATACATAGGGTCGTTAAAAAGTATGTTTACACATGGATTGGCTCAATGACACGATTTACTTTAAACTTCACAAACAAAGTTAGAGGTGATAACACTTTTAGTATAAATATGAAGTTTCATTTGTTTGTGGGTTTATGAATGCTTAAAAATTCTACAATTTTCCACACAAAACCTTCGTGAAATTCAGAATAGTCATATTTTGGAAAACTATGAATTATTTAACTATGATCATTGCTCCTTTATATGATAGTAGCATAGGATATATGTACTGATAAATATGTATGCTTATTTTAAACGTATTTTAGAAGAAGCGAATAACATAGGATAAATGATGCTAATAGAATGTAGTTATTTCTTATTTGATATCATCACCGCTTGTGCAACACCCGTCCATCCCAAGTTAGTCCGTCCGTGCTTATGATCAACTTATTGAAACGTCTTGCATACTTGCTTCACTTGAGGGTAAATATGTAAATGTGAATTTACAAAAAAGTAATCAGTTTGAAAAAAGCAATGTCAAACAAACTAATTATTGAAAATAGTTTCTTTCTCTTTTAAATGCTCAAACAAAGGCAATTTCCTAGCTTGAATTCGTTTTTTATGGTATATATACGTATACATTGAATAATAACATTTAATAAAGAGCAAGCTTATAAAATTCCAACTACTAAAAAAGAGAACGAAAATTATTAGTCATATTATTCTTCTAAAAATCTTTGTATAATAAACAATTTTTAACACCAATTTTTAGCTAAACAAAAAAAAAATGTAAACGATAATTATAAGTGGGCGGGCTTAGAAAACTAGTATATATATATATATATATGAGTTATAAACGAAAAATAATAAAAATTTGAAGATTTGGGGATTAAACATAATGTTTTGAAACCCGGTTCGACCAGGGTGGTTCAACCGGTTGAACCGTTCTGGTCAAAAAACGGGCGGATTTAAACAGAGTCAACCCGACAGGTTGGGTCGAAAACGGGTCAAATTAAACAGGGTCAACCCGTCGGGTTTGAAGCGTCCCGGGTCATCCCGGTTTTCGATATTTGTTAATAGTTTCCCTTTGAAATATATGTTTTTAACATTTTTTTTAGCTTCAACTTTTCACTTTTTACTTTTTGGTTTTTCCTTTATATATAGTATAGCAGGGTACCCATGCGTTGAGGCGGCGGTACCCTGTGACGATTAATCGGAGAAATAAATCTAGATGAGACCTAATTTACCAGTTTGTATCGGTTTCAAAGGGTCCTCTCTGGTTCGTTTTCAGATGGCTTTTATTGGTTAGCCGAACCGGTGGTGACACCGGGTCCTAGTTAAACCCGTTGGTCCGGTCCGGTCCGGTTTTCAAAACTATATATACCATCAATTTGTTAGCTTATATGAAGCTTTATGTGTTTTATTAGTTAGTATAATAACATATACTTTTCATTTTAAGGTGTTTTAAAAATAACATTAATTAGTGTGTTTAATTATTTTATATTTTGAATTATGTTGTAGCTTGTTTAAATTGTACATTATGAAAATTTTATTGTACCTTTTTAGTAAGGAGTGTTTTAATTGCTTGTTTTTAATTTGGTAGATATGCTTTTAATTAGTTGTACAATTGTGAAAAAATTATTGTGCTTTTAAGTAATTGGGTGTTTTAATAAGAGTATTAATTACACTATATATTTCTTTCACATTTAACTTTTTAAGGTTTGACCGTTTTTCTTTTATATGTAGTATAGATAAAGAAAAGGCATGCCATTATCGAATCGAAGACTAGCATATCCTTCTTAAACCAGAAGATTGGACAAGGCAACCCCGTGGTCGTGCTAACGGGGAACTCTCTCATCTAACTCTCTCAATTAACATGGTGGTGTTGATCGAGCATCATGAAGACAAGTGATCTTGGTCTCCCGAGTCTTGATAAAAGAGGAAGATGAAAATATTCCCTTCATATGGAATCCAAAAAAAAGTTAATATTTGCTTAATGTGCGTGGCTCTGAATGGTCTGCATTCCAGGGTAAATCTCATCGGGGTGGGATTTCTATTAATTCGGTTATGTGTCCCTTTTTACAATTGTGAGGAGGAAACCATTTTGGAGATAACCCTAACACCTCTTTGGCGATTTTGGGGAATCCCTAACATACTCATGATCGATTGATAACTCTTGCTCTGATTGAACGCACGTATTTTTGCAGGCTTATCAATTGATTTGTCCTCTTCAACATGTTCTTTATTGGATCGTTGTTTTATTAGAGTAGAGTTTTTTCTTTTAAATTAGGGTTTCGCTTTTTGCTGATTAAGATCGGTGCTTTTATTGTTATATCTGATTACTAATGAGGGTCGGTTAATCATTATGGCGATTATGTAACCCTAATTAGGGTTTCACGCTACTGCTTAATCGTTATTTATTAGTTCTTGTTGCTGTTTGTTTTTGTTTGTTTATTGGCTATGCTAGGTTTTAGGGTTTCTCTTTTTTTCTATTTTTATTGTTCTCGTGGCTGTTATCATGTTAAGTGGTGATAGTTCTGGTGCTGGTACAGGTCCGATCGAGAGGGATAAGCATGTTACTGTCGATAGGAGTAATGTTCATATTGATGTTACTAAAAAAGCTGGTAACGGATCAGTTAAAACTTCTCAAGTTGATAATAGCAGTAATAATTCTCAAAAAGATTCTTCTAGTGTGCCTACGAATGTTAATCATGTTGGTTTTGTTCCTATCTCCTTTGCGTCTATGTTTTAGGAGAATTCGACCAAGAAGGTTGTGAAAATCTCGGAGATGAGAAACGAAAGGTGTGTGGCTGGTGCTAATGTTACCAACCCTTTGGAAGTTGTAAATGAGGTAAGTGATCGCTTTGCTAATACGCTCTACGGTTACTTCATTGGGAATCGTCTTGCATTCCCAATTGTTGAAAATTATGGGAGAAACACTTGGGCTAAATTTGGTCTCTAAAGGGTGATGCTTAATAACGGATTATTCCTTTTTCAATTCGAGACTAAAGAAGGTTTGAACAGAGCGTTGGAAAATAGTTCATGGTTAATTCGCTCAGTTCCTATTTTTTTAAACGTTTGGACACCTAATTCCAAATTTACAAAAGAGGAAATAACCATCGCTCCTGTTTGGGTTAAGATCCATAATGTTCCGATTGTTGCGTACTCTAAAGTTGCTTTGAGCTTAATTACTATGGAGATTGGCCACCCAATCATGCTTTATGCTTATACTATCTCTATGTGTCTCAAGTTTTACGGCCGTAATTCTTATGCTCGTGCACTTGTTGAAGTCTCATCTAATTCAGCTTTGATTGATTCTCTTGTTGTGGCGATTCCATTCCAAAACAGTTCTGGTCATTCCATGAAGAAACTAGAGATCGAATATGAATGGAAACCTTCAAGGTGTGATACATGCAAAATTTTCGACCACAATGATGAGGGCTGTCCTAGGAGGGTTAAAGCGGTTGAGAAACCGTTGGTTAGTGATGATGGGTTTATTGAAGTTAACAGAAAAAAGGGTAAGGGTATACATACTGTAAAATATGGTTCTCGTCCTATTGGAAGTTTCTTGCTTAAAAAACCACCTCTTAATTACCAACATCGTCCGGTTAGCAAGCCTTCCAAGAATGACGAGGCCTCTACTTCTTAGCCAATAGGTAATTTGGAATCACGAGATAAAGATCCTACTTGTAGTATATCTCCTTTACGTGATTTCAAAGGTAAGAACAATAGCAAAGTGGATGATATTAACTTTTTTAATTTGAAAAATAGTTTTGATGTGCTTAAGAAGCAAGATTCTGTTAATACAAATATCGCCTAAAAACGTTATTTATATTTTACGATCTTTGCTAAGTTTTGTTAACGATTATAGTTTAAGTTTTGCATAACTAGACATGATTATATCGCCTAAAACATGATTATAGTTTAAAACATGATTATAGTTTAAGTTTTGCATAACTAGACTTCATTTGCTACATTTACATTTACATTTCATAGTAGACATAACACTTTCATATTTCTTAATAAAGAAAGTGTTACATCACATCATGTGCATTTATAGAAAGATTGTGTGTTTGACTTTCCATAAGACCACTTACACATTTTGGAAGGATTCCAAGTTAATTCAATGTGTGTTTGACTAGAAATAACTTGATGTGACCTTGCTAGATATGGAAAGATTTCTTGTAAGGTTTGACTGTCAGACCTTGCGGAACCCTGGGGATACAAGGGCGGAACCCTTGTTTTGGTTCCGCCGGTTCCGCCAGAGGTCTGGTTGGTTTGGGTATAAATACCAAGTCACTTGCAAGAAAATCCTCATCACTTCTTATTACATTTTACACATACATCATTCATCTAACCCATTAACATTTTCATTTGTGTGAAGCTCTCTTGTAGCAAAGAAGTTCACAAGTTCATATCAAAGTTACAAGTATTCAACACAACGTTGCAAGACTTGTTAGCTTAGCATTGTATAGACTTCGTGTAGTTTATACTTCATTTGATTGTGTATATTCAAGTTGTGATCGGTTAGTATTTTAGGCCTTAAAATACATAGTGTGACGGGAGTGGTTGTACCTTTATAAAAGAACTCGACATCTAGCTTTGTGTCGGAAATCTTGTGTAAGCGACGTGTAAGGAGATGATGAAGTTCTGGAATTTCCTCTACGTATACTTCTTCAACCTAAGGTGGGTAACCCATTCTCTAAGGTGGGTAATGTGGTTGTTTCTGATAGCGACGATGATGAAGTTCTGGAATTTCCTTGCGAGACTAATTACTTTGGTAGTGGAGGGAACGAGAGAAGTCTTTTGGAGCAATGAAAAGATGGTACATGTGACTACAGTGATTATAAAGATGATTACTTTGATGATTTGGGTCTATCTGCGGCCATCCATTACATTAAACTTTGATAAGTTGCTTTTCCTTTGTTTAACATAATGATTGATGTGTCTTAGCTAATGCTTGTTTTTATTTTGGTTTTCTAGTTGTGTGTAGCTAGTTGATCATTTATGGTCTGTCATGAATAATTTATTGGTTGTTCAAGCGGTTGCTTGAGGTTAATGTGATACTTCAGCCACATTCTATTGTACTTAACTCTTTTTTTGAAGTAATATATTTTATTGGGTGGATGGCCCTTTAACCAAAAAAAAGGAGCAAACCATTGACCATTGTTTTTGTAGTTGCCCAAAAATCAAACTTGTGTGGTACAAAGTTTGGAAGAAAGAAAAAGGTAAGCAAACTAGTAAGAATCGACTTGCGGATGGAATTCACTTGCAAAAGCTAAAGGTTGTGTATCAATATAGGCAGGTTACTAAGAACAATAATGGGAGAGCATCATCGTCCCAAACTAATGTTGAAAAGAATGCAGGTAATAATGGAGGAGCATCGTCTTCTCAACCTCATGTTCAAACAAATTCCCCAAAGGATACTAACGTGACCAATAAGAATAATAACAGAGTGGATGATATTAACCTTTTTAAGTTGCAGAATAGTTTTGATGTGCTTCGGAAGCAAGAATCCGTGTTGGAACGTGTGATTTATCCTACATGTGCTCCCGATAGTAATATTACTTTGGGAGATTATAGTAGCACTGTAGCACTAGTATTACTCCTATTGTTGAGAAAATTGGAAAGCTTAAAAAGCTAATTATTGATGAGAAATTTACTCTTGTGGATGATGATGGTAAACCTATTAAAATGGTTGATTATCCGGGTGATCATGATGGTAAAGATTAGCTTGTGCGTGACTTGAAAGAGAAGGAGCAGGATGCGGCTAATAAGCATACCATTTCTTCCTCTACTTGTACTTCTTCAACTAAGGTGGGTAACCCATTCTCTAAGGTGGGTAATGTGATTGTTTCTGACAGCGACGGTGATGAAGTTCTGGAATATCCTAGTTTGACTAATTGTTTTGGTAGTGCAGGGAACGAAAGGAGTCTTTAATAGATAGATGGTACATGTGACTACATTGATTATGAAGATGATTACTTTGATTATTGTGGTCTCTCAACGGCCCAATTAAAGGCTGCTACTATCTATGACATTAAACTTGGTTAGGTTGCTTTTCTTTTGGTTAGCATTAGGTTAATGTGCCTTAGTTTATGTTTGTTTTGGTTTTGGTTTTCTAGTTGTGTGTAGCTAGTTGATCATTTATGGCATGTCATGATGATTTAGTGGTTGCTTGAGGTTAATGTGGTATTTCAGTCACATTCCATTGTACTTAACTGTTTTTTGGCGGTGTTCCATTTTTCATTGGGCATCCCTTGGCGATATTCCAACACTGTTGGGGAGTTAAATTGTCACGACAGTAAATAGGTTTCAAAAGCATATCATGCTGTCTGCTTATCTTTTATTTGCTAAATCCTAATAACCTGATGGATATTTGATCTTTCTTTGGTTGTATTTTTGCTTGGTTCGTGTGCTTTTGGGCTTAAGCTTTCTAATTGTTTTGTTATGGCCTTTATTTTGCTTAATTAAATTCTTCGCTTCTTCTAAAAACATCAATGTATAAAGGTGTGTGAATCCCCTAGCGCAAATAGAAGAAATAGAATTTTTTTGAAATAAGTTCTTGTTTCGATCACAATTCCGCAGTTGACATAAAACCCGTTGAACAATGTCCGAGGTGCAGTACTTGGGGAATGGTCAAATAGACTATAGAAAGGACATCGGGTTAAAGTTGTCTGTAAAATCTAAAAAAGTTTGTGTAACATATGCATGAATATGGTTACAATCGTTGTCTTAAAAGTACTTTATACGTATATCATCGACAACAACATGCAATAGTATACAACCTCGTCAAAGTATATGAGGAGGTAGTATGTATATATTCATAACTTAGCGTGAAGTTATATTTAATGACAGGGAGACTGATTCGAATAAGACTTCCCTCAAATGCATTATTTGTTTTATCATGTACTATAGTTTTTGCCGCTTCGGTCATGTTTCAGTATGCTTAGAAAGGCCAAATAGTGGCTATTTTATACTACTATTGTTTTTTAAACTATAATCTATACTATCTCAATAGACACTTTTATGTTAGTTTAGCAAGATTTTTAATGTTATTTAAATTACAAAAAACTATACACGAATGACGCAGCGATTGAAATTGTAATTGTATGAAGACATCAAAAGAGTCAACATGATTCCACTTCCAAATTACTACCAAACAAACCACACTCCTCTGAATCTGATTTATTTTAACCTTTTCGCCGCAAATATTTTATTTGATCCAACTAGTTATTTAATTAATATATTAAATATGTAGTACAAAAATACTAGCAGAAAACAAGAGTCCTCGTCCTGCAATACTCCAAACACTAAAAGTTACAAAACCATTAAATTATGACTCCATTTTTTGTTCTTTGTCACCTAAAAATCTGTCTTTTCGTTTTTTCTTATTATTACCATCACGATTCTAAACATATTGATCAAATGAAATGATTTTACACACATGTTTTTTTATTGAGACACTCACGACATGCAGTACATAATTGTAGAATATTTACATTATATTTTATCTACGTGTACAATAGAGTGTGCAATTCAAAATAAAAAATGTGTAAAGTATAGAGAGTCCTAGCTTGTGCCTCTTAGACTTCCTAGGCCTTTTTTTAGTAATCCTCCCGTGTACATATATGTCTTTGCACTTAGGTTTAGAGCAATGTTTTGAAACCCGGGTTTGGGATCGACCCGGCCAAGTCACCGGTCAACCGGTTCGACCGCCGGGTCAACCCGGTTTTATGCACATTTCCAAAAATCCATTTTCATTATTTAGCCTAATACTAATCCAAAATGAATGAACCTAAACATCAAAATACAGTAAATAGCACAGGCTTTCAGTGTCATTTAAAACAAAAAGTAACCTTAAGGTTCAAGCACAGGGGTCTTAAACTCCTTAGTCCTTAATCATGCTAAGCGCTTTGGATATCAGAACCGAATTCAATCTAATAAGTGGAAACTAATCACAAATATGAGTGAATATACACCATAAGAAAGTCATATCAAACAAAAATTGCACCTTAATAATGGGAAAAAATAAAAATAAAGAGTCAAAANAAACCCGGCCGGGTTTCAAAACCCGGGTCACTCAAAACCCGGCGGGTCTAACTGGTTGACCCGGTTTTAGAAACCCGGGTTTTTTTACCCGTTTTTTGACCGGGTACCGGTCCGACCGGTTGACCCGGCCGGGTGGACCCGGGTTTGAAAACATTGGTTTAGAGCCCTTAGCTTTATCTTCGATCTTTTTTTGCATGCTACTTTGTCCCCTTGCTTGTTTGCAATTATGCTATTTTTCTCCTGCTTGTATGCGTTCTTGCTCTTATGTTAATTCCCCTTTTTCTCATATTACCGTTCTTTATATTATATTCAATGCTTCCTTGTGTTGTACGATTATTTGCTTTTATGCTATCATTTTTTTGGTATATGCCGTGTGCTCTTTGTTTGCACGCAAGTTTCATATGCTTTCATACTTCTTCTATTCTTGCAACTCTATATAATCACACATTCACTCTTTCTTGAGCACTCTTTCCCTCACATTTACACTTGCTGGCGGTCTTCTTAGAAGCAGTCTCCCTACTCTCTAGTTTATCCTAATGTAAAGTTATAATTTGTCTACACTCCACATCCTCTTTACCTCGTTCACACAGGATTAAGTATTGTTGTTGTTTTATAACTTTCAAAGATTTTCCCCTCATCAATCACTTGTTTTAACTCATCTTGATCTACTTCCCACACTTCCATGAAAGAAGTTGATTTTTGTGGAGAAGTTGATTTTTGTGAAAAAGTGTTAACGATGCATTGAAAATATGGAACTAACACTACTTTCTACAATATACAACATTATTATTGATACTCATACCATAATTATACAAAGTTACTAAAAACTCAACATCTTCCATATTTAATACGAGTCGGGCAACGGTCCGCCGCGTTGCGGCAGGGCGTCGTATTTGGCGGTTATTTTTTTAAAATGTAACAGATGCGTTATCATTGCAGATATATAGTCGTTTAGAGTTGTATTGAATTGCAGTTATACTGCGTTACATTTCTTATATAGCCAACAAAATAATACAGAAACCTGACCTTTGTATATCATCATTAGTAACGGACATTTGAGCGGCACTTTACATAAATTATCAAGAATGAAAGATAATATTTATCTTTGATGGTAGATAGGCTTTAGCTTAAACTACACTTTGCCTCCTTAGCCACTCTCCTTTGTTCTTTTTAAGTTTCAAGCCATGCAACCTGCAAAATAACGCATAACATGAAAGGAAAAAAAACATTTAAATACCCATTTTGAGAATATGTGAAACAACAGTTACCAATACCAAATTGAAAGACAACCACAACAGCAAGTATAGCCCAAATATAATGTTCACTAATATCAGGAAAAGGCTCTTTCCAAAAAAAATAAAAAATCAAAGCTAAAGGCAACGCCATTTTGGCCGGAGACAGCTGCAGTGAATTTGTCAAACTCAATTCTTCTGTATTGAAGGGCATTAGGCTAAATACAGATGTTCTAATCATCTAAGAGTCAAAAAATAATAATACATAACTGAATACTAAAAATGTAGTTTATTTTTAGATCATACGGATGTTAAAGATCATAATAAAAGAGTCTTAAAAATCATATGACAAAAAGAAGCATTAATGCATAACAAAATATAAAGATGATGAGACGAAAAATGTTACGTTTTTAGAGGTCTGTTTGAGTCCTAATTCGTATATTATTGGATCGGATTTCACCCAAAGTCGTTTCTTTTCTCATTTTAGGTACTTTTGAGGAGAAAATCACAAAAGAAGCATTTTCGGGCGTTTTCGGAGTGAAAAAGTGCGAAAAACAACAAAATCTCAAAAGACCCTAAAGTGCACATAAGGTGACGGC
>LBNU01034185.1:0-64765 GCA_014162995.1 Artemisia annua | reverse complement strand
CTTAGTACAACGTTCATGTGTTAAGTAGTCGACTCTTTTGAAAAAGGTTTTTACGTTAAGGTTACCATTGTGCTTGTTTATTTCTTGGCTTGTTGTGTGGTACGTAAGTTACAAAAGTAATTCATTATGCAGGTAGCGTCGTCTCCAATGCTCGTGAGCGATGTGAATGGTGTGAAGATGTGTAACTGAACATTCCGTTTATGGCTATTCATCGTCTTAGTACTAGTAATATATATATATATATATATATATAATATATATATAATATTATATATTGGTCTATATATATTAAGTAGCCTCAATAATTAAATACTTGAATATTAATTGAATTACTTATAATTAATTAAATATCCTTGAGAAATATTACAACCTACACTTGTGAAGAGTACTATATTATAAAATAACTTATTATTTATAATATAATTAAAATTAAGTCCATAATATATATATATATATTATATATATATATAATAATATATATATATAATTATAGTATATATATATATTATAATATATATATATATTATATAATATAATATATATTATATAAATATATATATATATAATATATATATACTTGAAATTTAGAAAGTATATATAAAATATAATGTATTTTGTAAAATACTCTAAGTGTTAATATTTTAGAAATTTGGGCAGACCCGTTCGTTTGATAATACGTTTCCATTTCTCAAGTGTTGCAAATTTCTCAATTTATTACTAGCTCTTGTAACGTAGAGTTTAGTACGTAAAAAACTATATTATCGTATCTATATATATAGTTATCTTTAAAATTCCGTTCACGTCATAAAAAAGTAATCACCGTATTTCCAAATATATGTAAAAACTCGTTTTCGTCATCCGAAATAATTTATGCTTAAATTTCACATATTGGCCCGTTAACCCAATATTAGCCCAAAACCACTTTTACGGTTTAGTACGTTAATATATCTTATATTACGAAATTAATTTCTACACGTCCAATAATAATTTTTGGTCAAAAAGTCAAAGTTGGAAAAATACCCATTGGCTTGCCCCAACTGCCAACGAGTTCCAAAAATGGCTCATGGGCTCATTTGCCCAACAACCAATTTAATTTGTTAAATTTATATGATCTTTTACATTTTAAACATAATTAACTCTTTTAAATTATGTTTAATCCTCATAAATACAAAGTTTAAGTCAAATATTATTTTTATACACTTAAAAATAATGTAATCGACTATTAATAAATAATTTACACCAAAAATTACAATTTTTAACTAAATATTTATAATGTTAAAGTGACTTAATAAGTATTAATTAATTAATCCTTCAACTAAAACTTCCACAAATTCACCACTTGAGCCAAAATTTTATTATTTTCAAAACCCAATAATTTTATATTTTTATTTAGGCGATTAATAATATTAACACATATAAGTGTATATATCTCTTAAACTCGCTTAATTAGTGTAACACCATTTGCCAACAATTAATGCCACAAGCAACAATATTTACCACACAAGCAAGATAATACTAACATGAACTAGTAGCATTTAATGAAGCAAAGTTCATTGCATGCAAGATATGATATATATGTATAAACTTGTCAACTTAACAAAATATATGTATTTAGCACTTGGTAACAACTTAGATCATCATAAAAACATGTAATAAACAAGATTAGAAAAGTTTGATGATCCTTACAAAGGGTTTGGATGTGAACGTGGCTAGGAGGACACAAAGAGAGACCCAAAACTCTTCCAAATCAACCCAAATTAGCTTATATATTACCCAAAGTACTTGTAAATGCAACCCAACAATCTTGATCTCCAAAATTTAGTATGAAATTTGTGTTTGTGTGTGTTTTGTGGCCGGCCAAACAAAGGAGAAGAGAAAGAGTTGTAGAAAGTTTAGGACATCTCATTAACTAGTTAGTAGTATGGTTTGGATAATAGATTTGGGTAATAAGGTGTTTCTTGGATTATAAGGTGTTAAGCAACATGTGACATGAGTTAGTGGAGGGTGACTAAGCCCTCATGTGGCCGGTTAGGGGATCCAAGGGGGGGAAGTTTATAACTTTGTCCCGGTTTGGTGTATCGTGTGTCGGTTTAAGCTTAAATGAAACCGTTACGTCTCGGTTTGACGTTTTTGGACACAAATACGTAAAATAAAGTTTTTAGCCATGGTTTTGTCAGAAAAATAATAAAATGAGTTTACTGACTCAAAAAGATATTTACTTGACCTTTTTCACCATTACTGTGGTGTCGGTTCGCGTGCGGCGTTGTTTTTCAGCAAATACCGAGAAACTCTCAGTAAATTACGAAACTTGTCAGTAACTATCCGAAATGGATAAATTTGTGTTTACTGACAAAAATAAACTTTTTCAGTAGTCACTGTAAGCTACAGTGTACAAAACGGTTCCCGAAATCATGCAGAAATGTGCAGAAACATGCAGAAATGTGCTAAAATGCATATAACGTTCAAAGTGAATATAATAAATAGCAATTTATTATATAATTTAGTTTATGAAAAATACCATTTGTCACAAAAACACTTGAAGTTGTAATTTACGTCATGTGAGAGCTTGGCTAGATTACAATGGAAAGGTAAATTCATACTTTCATTACTAGCAGATCAACTGATGTAATGAAATTATGTTAATTGCAGTTTCTAAATTAGATACCTATTAAAACATGTGTCAATATGATATCAAGACTACTTTAATTTATATATTTATGAATTCTTGGAATGACATAAATTAATAAAGTAATCTAATGCTACTTCAATCTAAATATTTATGTATTCTTGGAATGACATAAATAAATAATGTTTTTTTTACATTATTGTGAAGTAATAAATTAACTTGAAAATACTATTGAAACCAAGATATGGTGTTCATGATTACTTTAGTTAAACATGTTTATGTTTCATTGTAAAGATATAAACATAAAGTCTTTTAATTGTTACAAGACTTATAATAAAGTAAGACGTTAGCTTGTTATGTTTTTTAACTAAGACATATACATGAAGTCATTAAATTATTGAATGACTTATAACGTATAGTGGGATTATAACAATTTATGTTTTCTTGTAGAGACATAGACATGAAGTGACTTTGTCAAAAGTACTTGTGTTATAAAGAATGTAATTGGCTTGAAAATACTATTATACCATTAAAAGGACTTAGTTGGTAAATAGACAAGCCAAAAGGAATATGGTTATCTTAAATATTGTTAGATTGTCTTACAATATTAATCCTAATGAAATACAAAATGTTTTTGGTCTGTTCAGTTAGGAAAATCAAACTCTTGTTATAATTGTTTGATTAAAGATAACTATGACTTCTTTTCTTCCAAAAGTTATCAAGGTTAGAAAATTGAGTATGGATTAAATATACTCAATAAGACTCCAACCTAGAAGATTAATAAGACACCATCATATGATGGAATGTGATGAATCACATTAAGTCTTAAATTGAAGTTCTGAATTTGTTCAACTGCTTATGAAGAGGTTGTTAACAAAGTAAAGTCATAAACTATCAATATGTATTTGTAATATCCCAAAAGAGAACATTGTATTGTTGCTTTATTTGCTAAGTATTTATAGATAGTCTTTAAATTACTAAAAGCAAGTGGGAGTTTTGATCTTTAAAGAATAAAATTACAAGATACATAATCTTCTAAAATAAACTAGTGAATTTCATAATGAGGTTAGACATGAAAATGTTAAACTTCAAGATGATGGAATTATCATTCATAGATAATATGTTGAGAATTATTTATGATACATTATTTATGATACATTACCAAATATGAAATTGGGTAAAGTACACATGCTATGAATGATTAAGATGCTGTCCATAAAGATAATCAATTTTGAAACTTGGTTTATCTTAATAGTTAGACTAGAAAATGAAGATGAGTTTCTCCAAAGATAAGATAACCCTTGTGGTTTAAATCTTTGTATAGAAATCATATGGACAATATTGTACACGTATTTAATGCATGTTTTATGACAAGATTATTAATCACGTTTAAGCAATTAACTGTGATTAATTATTCTATCATAAACACATTAAATATATAAAGATTATGATTGTCATATTTTCATTTATATGAAAATGACAATGGAGTATCAAAACTATTTCTTGAGAGATTACTTGAGCGAGGACGATAAGTAATCAAAAGGAGTTATGAATTCAAATAAATCTTTGGAAGTGTACAAAGTGCAATAATCCATAAATGGATAAATGCATGCATCTAGGAGATTATTCTTATGTTTAATTATTAAATCCATGTTTTGATTTATAATTGAAATAAAATAATTTCTAAGTATTCCTAAAAGCTAGTGGGAGTATTATGTTTAATTTCCTAAATCATATATGTTGTAAAACATATAAGAAGTAACATTTCATATAAGTAAAATGTTAAGTCTTAGTTTGGAATGAAACTTTACTTGAAGATTTAGAAATTATGACATACAACCTTGGAATGAATGTTTATTATTATAAACATATGTGGTAAATGAATCTAATAAAACATGATATATCATTTAGAATATCTAAATGAATATGTAGAACATGAATAAAATCTAAGTATGACTCAAGGATTTTTCATGTACATCATGTTACTGTTGTATCATGCTTAATTACAAGATGATTTGACAATATTGATATCTAATTGAAAGTTATTAGATAACTTGTGTAATGAATATTCTAAAGGAATATGTTTGGATATAGAATCACATCCTCAGCCTGGAATAGCTTCCAGATATAGATGAACAATTTTTCAAATTGTTGTGAAAATTGTCATAGCTGACAAACTTAAATGTTTGGAAGGCATCAAACATTACACAATTGATATTAATGTTTACGGGAATTTTAAAAGCATATTGTTGTTTGCATACAATGATGCTAATAAAATTGAGATGACACTCAATACTAGTAATGGTAAGGATTTCATCCTTAGCTATATATACTAGTTGTGCTTACTAAGCATAGTTGCATTATACATTAAAAAATAAGAATACTTTAAACTTTAAAATGTTTTAGAAGTTTGATTGTCACAAATTGGTGGTTAAGGATGACACACAATTTATGAAATATTATGTGGCATTATCAATATAGTTGAGTATGCACATACAAGAATTTCATTAGTTGAATTCTTAAATAAGTATTCTCAAAATTCTGATAGATCAAAGTTGGATGATTTATGTTTTGTCAACAATTATGAATGTCATTACTTGAGATATAATTCATCAACTAGAGTAATCATGCATTGATCTATTTAGTACTTGGATAAGGGATGTTAAACAATTATTATAATAAATTAAAATACTTAGAATGTTTAATTTCATTTATAATATATTGTATCCTGTTTTTGCATGTTTAATCCGTGAATAAATGTTATTCTAAATTGTCCGTTGTCAATTAATAATATGGGAATATTATTAAATTAAGACAAATCTGAGTTTGGTGTAATATACTTAAAAGTATATTGATGCGTAGACATGCCATTTCAGATGATATTCAATGATACCGAATATAGGACTTATCCCAACTACATGATGTTACTTTATGGATCTTGTCATTAAGTAAATCCTAAGAAGTTATCCTCAGACTTGAGATACAAGATAACTGTCATGAATGTAGTGCATTTTTGTGAAACAACTTAACGCTATACGTAACTGGTAGTCATAAGGGTTGTTTTCGGAAGTGTTACAAAGTTCGTGGGTTTTGCTTGTAGTCAATACAGAATTTGTTCCTTCAAATTAATTTTTGGAGTTTAATACTGCTGGGCCCCTCGTAGGGTTGTCAAGATGTTTGCGTGCGCACGCCCAAGATCTTCCCTGAATATGTTCAGATGATTTGGTAATCTTGATCAATCACAAACAACGAGAAACAGAACTGTTAATTAAGGAATGACTTTGATCCGTATCCTTATTAACGTGGTATTAGAAACAAAAGGATAATAATAATGAGAAATCATTAAAAGGTTTTCCAGGAGCCTTACTCGATTCGTACTAAGAGGCATCGGCGTGTTGCAAGACGCTAACCGAATGTGATCACACTATTAAGATATGTCCAAGTGGGAGCTGTTAGTTTTATGAACATAAATTAATAGTCGTGTGTTAGGATCGAACTCGAGATCACGGGATTGCACACTTTACGTATGAATAGTAAATGAATAATAATTATTATACATGTTAAGAACAATTATTAATAAACACAATACGAGTAACGATCGTTAGTATTTAACGGAAAAGGCTAACGACCGTTAGACGAATATAAGGAAAGTAATATATGAGTATTATTGGAATGTCAAGAAGGTTACGGAATCCCTTTGGGGACTCCAAACCGATCGGCCACAACAAAGGAGGGCACCTCCTTTGTGCCTTGAGCTCCAAGTAATCTCATCCTATATAAACACATCAAGGGTTATTTGTTTTATTATCTCTTGTACACACACATAACCCTAAATTGTATTTTCTCTCCTTTGTTCTTAAGCTCAATCGAACACCCTCTTTACAAAGGGTTTTTGATTTGTTTTTCATAAAAACATCTTGTGTTTAATTACTTGCATAATCTTTTACTTGAAGTAGTACGTGTGTACAAGAACGTGAATCAAACACACTATTGTTTGATTCTTGGATTGAATTACAAAAAGGTAAGGGGAAATTCTTATAATCCTATAAACCCTAATTAGGGTTCTTGATTTGAAGAATTGCACAACTTGATTCTTGTTCGGGCTAGAATCACTACGGTACGTTTACTTTAATGTTTGGTTAATTAATTATGCATTATGTGATCCTAATTGCTTCCGCTATGCTTACTTGATGCTTTTATTTATATATGTATGACATGAGTATAAAATTCCAATAAAATCAAGGGTGTGCGTTCAACCTAGAAGGGAGAAGATACGATCAAATTAAGTTGAAGCAGAAGATCGGCCAAACAACTTCATGATACCGATTAATAAACTATGTTAGTTTTAGTTTTCAAGGGGTTTGTGCGTCAATAAAATACTCCTTGTCTTCCTTCAACCGTACCATGATCAGATTTCTTGAACATCATTCCAATGCAATATCTATTTAATTAGTTATCATACAATTAGAAAATATTATTCATCTATGCTTCAAGTGTTAGGCAAAATGCAATACTTAATAAGGAAAACCAGTAAGGGATCAAAGAGATACACTTGTATTAAACTTGGTTACTTATCACTAGCTGATTAATGACATATGTTCACGGCATGAAGATATATAACCTTGAAAAGTCTTATAACCTCTAAACCCTACGAATTCAAATGTAACGCGTATACATACATTATTGGGACGCACCATAAATGAACAAGATATTTCACGATAACCGTTTATAGATCCATAAAACGTACTTATACCAATCGAAATCCACCTACGGGCTTTCTTCCAATTTTCCTAGTCGGGTCCATAGATGCATTCTTCGGAATTCAATGTTACATCCAAGCATTTTATTTCTTCTTTTCCTTTTGATAAAAAAATGAACTTTGATGAATGAATGATCTTATAGGCTCAAGCTAAGGTACATCCTAACGAGACAAAACCAAAGACATTGAAATGCAAGTACCACCATTGATCACATTGAAAAATTAATTTTCATTCTTGGTCTCTCAAGGCAAAATTTTCAAAATAGCCTAATGTGTTGGTCCCAAATATGAGTAAGAGTCGATATGAAATTGCAAAAGTAAAAACTAGATAACTTTATTAAATCGTCTAACTGAATTTCTGTTACATGTATATACATATTTATAGGACACGAAAGGTTACCATTGAACCTTTGTGACTGTTCGCTAAAAGGTGTGTTTGTTCGAATGGGTATGACCCAAAGAACACAACCATTCGGTTTGTTAACCGAATTAACTGCCATTTAACTAACTAACAAACTTAACTACATAACTAACTTAACCGCTATTCGGTTATTATCTTTATAACGAGCAACTTTGGTCCTTCATGTTTCTGTGTCTTCAAATGAAGCAATGAGCGAGATTATATGCTCACATTCTCCTCCTTAATCTTGATCGTTGCTTCGTCCTAAATCTTGAACTCCGAGCATTTGTCACATAGTCACGAACTTGAGTCTTGGTAAGGCCTTTGTTAAGATGTCTGCTCTTTGTAGTTCTCCACTAACGTGTTCCACATTGATATGACCATTCTCTACGCATTCACGAATGAAATGATAGTGAATGTCTATGTGTTTGCTTCTTCCATGAAATACTGGGTTCTTCACGAGTGCTATTGCTGATACGTTATCAACTCTAAGCGTTATTCTTTTTTCTTGTCATCCAGTTAATTCACTAAGAAGTCGTTTTAACCACAAAGCTTGACATGCTGATCCAGTAGCCGCCATGAATTCTGATTCACATGATGATAGTGCCACTGTAAGTTGTTTCTGAGTACACCAAGTAATAGGTGACTCTCCAAAGTAAAATACNTGTATTCATTGTTGGTCCCAAAGTGTGAGTCGATATGAAATTGCAATAAGTAAACTTGAATAACTATATATCGTCTAACCAAATATCTGTTACATGTACATACATATTTATACTATACGAATGGTTGCTTTGAACCATCGTGACTGTTCACAAGAGGGTGTGTTTGTTCGAATGGTTTTAACCCAAACAACATGACCCTTCGGTTCGTAACCGACATAACTAACAACTATATTAACTAACTATAACTAACTAACCGCTATTCGGTTATTATCTTTATAATGAACACGTTTAGTCCTTGAAGTTTCCATGAGAAGCAATGTCGAGATTATATTGCTCACATTCTCCTCCTTAATCTTGATCGTTGCTTCGTCCTAAATCTTGAACTCCGAGCATTTGTCACATAGTCACGAACTTGAGTCTTGGTAAGGCCTTTGTTAAGATGTCTGCTCTTTGTAGTTCTCCACTAACGTGTTCCACATTGATATGACCATTCTCTACGCATTCACGAATGAAATGATAGTGAATGTCTATGTGTTTGCTTCTTCCATGAAATACTGGGTTCTTCACGAGTGCTATTGCTGATACGTTATCAACTCTAAGCGTTATTCTTTTTTCTTGTCATCCAGTTAATTCACTAAGAAGTCGTTTTAACCACAAAGCTTGACATGCTGATCCAGTAGCCGCCATGAATTCTGATTCACATGATGATAGTGCCACTGTAAGTTGTTTCTGAGTACACCAAGTAATAGGTGACTCTCCAAAGTAAAATACGATTCCAGTAGTTTCTTTTCCTTGATCGGTGTTGATTCCATAACTACTGTTGCTGTAACCTGTAATCTTGCAGCCGCCTTCTTTCTTGTATATTATGCCATGCTCCTTTGTTCCTTTGATATATCGGATTACTTGTTTTACTGCCTTCAGGTGAAGGTCCTTCGGGTCTTGCATAAATCTGCTGAGTATTCCGACTGAGTAACTAAGATCTGGTCTTGTGTGCAGTAAGTACCTAAGACTTCCAATTAAGCTACGGTAGTAAGTTGCGTCAACTGGGTTTCCATCTTCCGCCTTGACCAACTTAGTGCCGGGATCTATTGGTATCTTTGTATCATTACTGTCCGTCATACTTGTTTCTTTCAAGATCTTGTTAATATATCCTGTTTGCTTGATTGTAATCTCTCCTCCTGTCTGTGTAACTTCTATCCCAAGGTAATAAGCTAGCAACCCTAAGTCACTCATTTCGAATTTATCTTTCATCTGGGATTTGAACAAGTCGATTTCTTTCTTTGGAGTGCCCGTGATTATCAAATCATCTACATATACTCCAACTATAATTGTAGAAGTCTTGCTTCTCTTTGTATAAACTGCTTGTTCGAGATTACATTTCTTAAAGTCTAAAGACTTCAAGGTTTGATCAAGCTTCACATTCCAAGCTCGCGGTGCTTGTCTTATGCCATACAAAGCTTTGGTTAACTTGTAGACTTTTCCTGAGTTTCCTTGTTGAATGAAACCTTCAGGTTGGGTGACATAGACTTCTTCCTTCAATTCTCCATGTAAGAATGCTGGTTTTACATCTAAGTGATGTACTTGCCAACCATGATATGCTGCTAGTGCTAATATTAAACGAACTGTCTCTATCCAAGCAACTGGTGCAAATACTTCATCGAAGTCTATTCCTTGTTCTTGTACGTAGCCTTTTACTACTAATCTTGCCTTATACTTTATGATCTTTCCTTGAGCATCTCTCTTGGTTTTATAAACCCATTTGAGTCCGATTGCCTTTTGATTTGTTGGCAATGTGGTAAGAGTCCATGTGTTATTTTTGTTGATTGAATCTAATTCAATCTCTATGGCCTCAATCCACTTCTTATCTTTTGATGCTTCCTTGTAATTACGAGGTTCTTCTTCTGTGAAGAATAAACTTGGTGCTTCTACTTGTTGTGCAGTTTCATAGATTTCTGTCAAATCTTTTAAACCTCGTACTGGTCTATGATCATATCTTTGATCTGAGCTACCTAATGAGCTAATAGTAGCTTCTGCTTCTTCATCTGAGTTAGGGGCATAATTGTATGTTGGTGGTGTGATTGGTGAGTCTGGATCTGATGTTGGATCCGGTATTGGATACATATTGTCATTGTTTTCTACGTCGACTGGTATAAGGTTTTCATTGTCAACTTCGTCTACCACAAAACTAGTCAAAAATGTGTCTTGTGTACTTGTATCCTCTCCACTTTTATCCCAATCCCACGGTTTTGTTTCCATAAACTTTACGTCCCTACTGACATGTTTCTTCTTTCCTATTGGATCATATAGCCTACATGCTTTTGATCCTTCCTCTACTCCTAAATAAATCATCGGTATGCTTCTGTCATCTAACTTCTTCAAGTGAGGTATCGTTATTTTAGCATAAGCTGTGCATCCGAATATTCTTAGGTATTCCAGATTTGGTTTTCTGTTGTAGAGGGCTTCATATGGTGTTTTATCTTCCAAGGCCTTCGTAGGTACCCTATTGAGTATGTAAATGGCGTGTCTGACTGCTTCCGCCCAAAAAGTTAAGGGTAACTTCATTGCTTTCATCATACTCCTAGTAGTTGATAAAACTATCCTATTCTTTCTTTCCACTACACCATTTTGTTGTGGTGAGTATGGTGCTGTCAACTGTCTTGCTATACCATTCTCCTTACAGTACTTGGTGAATTCATTAGATGTAAATTCACCTCCTCTATCTGTTCTTAGCATTTTTACCTTTACTTTTAACTCCATTTCAACCTTCTGCCTAAATTCCTTGAATGTGTTAAATGCCTGATCTTTCGATGTGAGAAAGTAGGCCCACATAAAACGTGTACAGTCATCTACTAATAAGAAGATGAGCTTCTTTCCAGAATGTGTGGCTGGGCTTATGGGACCACAAAGATCTCCATATACCAAGTCCAACGGGTTCTTAGATCGGAATTTAGCTTTGTTTGGAAATGGTGTTCTAATGTGTTTTCCTAATAAGCATGCATCACATATTTGTCCTGCATGTTTTATCCTTGGTATTCCTTCGACTAGACCTTTTCTTGTCATCTTGTCTAACGCATCAAAGTTCAGATGACCCAATCTTGCATGTCATAACCATGCTTGGTTATCTATGTTTGCTAAGAGACATATAGTTGCTTCAATGTGTAGTTTGATACTGTAAAGTCGATTCTTAGATCTTTCTACTTTCATCAACAAAGTCTTATTCTTATCATACAAAGTCAGTTTATTTTTATCCATGATGATCTTGCAACCTATTTCAGTAAGTTGTCCTAGACTAAGTATGTTGCTTTTGAGGTTTGGAATGTAGTAAACGCCCGAGATTATCTTTTGTTGTTGGTTCCTACATCCTAACAATATTGAACCTCTACCCTTTATCTCTACATACGATCCATCTCCAAAACGAACGCGTCCAGTGATGCTTTCGTCAATATCTTTAAAATGACTCTTGGTTCCGGTCATATGGTTACTTGCACCATTATCTAAATACCATATTCTAGCGTATGTTGTAGCATATTTTTGGGGTTCTATTTGACCTTCATTCAGCAAAACTTCTTCAGTTTCATATGCAGTCATTAATAGTGATGGTTCATCGTCTTCTAAGATAAGGTTTGATTGTTCCTGATTTGTTGATGGTTTTCTACACTCATTCCTCATATGTCCTAGTTTTCCACAGTTGTAGCACTTTATTTTACTTGTATCCCACCCTTGTCTATCCTTATTTGATTTATCTTTGTGAGATGAGTTTCCTCCATTCGAGTTGTTTTTATTTCCCTTATTCTGCCAGTTTCCTCGTGAGTAGTTTGATCTACCACCGCGTTTGTAAAAACGTTTTCCTTTCTTAGGGTGTTCGCCTTGTGCGAACAATAAGTTGTCCTGGCTTTCTACCTGTCCTCCCTTTCGGAGTTTTATCCTTTCCTCGAATGCCTTAAGTCTTCCAGCGATCTCATCTAACGTAATGTTATCAAGATCGTTTGTCTGTTCTATGGATGCTACTATTTGAATGAACCTATCTGGTGTGGAGTCTAATAATTTTCGTACTAAAAGTGATTCATCCAAAGTCTTTCCTAATTCTGTTGCCTTCGTGGCGTAGCCGTTTAATTTGGCTGTAAATGCATCCACCGTTTCATCCTCCTTCATCTGAAGAGTCTGAAATCCAATCATCAATGATTGTAACCGTGCTTGTTGCACCCTTTCTTCTCCAACGTGTCTCTTTTTTAATGATTCCCACAATTCTTTTGCCGTTTTGCAACTTGCTACTTGTAAAATTACATCTTCGGTCAACGCTTGATAAAGGAGGGCAAGTGTTGCCTTATCCTTCTTATCATCTATTTGCGTATTTTCCTTAGGTTCTATAGTTTCCCATAAACCATGTGCTTCTTGTATAACCTTAATTTGTATTGCCCAAACCATGTAGTTTGTGGTTTTAAGTTTAGGGCATTGGTATTGTGCAATAGGTGTTACGGGTTTCACTATAGTGTTAGTGTTATTCGTATCGTCACTAGGCATCTTGCAAGTGTTTATAATCTTCACCTTCTATTTGTGTGAGAATTCTAACTAGTGTGGTATCACTTAATACTACGGGAACAAAAATAGTTTTCCAGTAATCCTAATAAATTCTATGGATTTCTAATAGTATAAAGTAAATATCTATACTATGTAAATATGAAATGAAATCCAAAAGTTTGGAATTTGTTGTGACCTTGTGTGTTAGTCACACGCGTATTCCCTTCTTGTGTCGGTACTTGGATATACCAACTATGCTTTCTATTCCACGTCTTGTCTTCAAAACAATCACGTACACCCTTTGATGTTGTCGAATTGTTCCTTTCAATAACCACACTTCGTACCACGTTGCTTCTTCTTTCTTCTTTGTGTCAAATTTGAAAAAACAAATGTGCCCTAGACAACTTATGTGTTTCGGCTTAATTTCAAAAACTTCAAAAAAAAAAAAAAAATTTGATAACAAACAACAAGTTTTGTTGTCTCATTGTTTCTTTTGGTTTTCAAATTTGCGTGTACACAAATCCACAAAATACCCTCAGTATTTTATCTCAAAACAAGCGACTTGCTTGTTTTCCTTCTACTACTCGGCGGTAGTATGTCAACAAAGTTAGCGATATGCTTAGAACCTTGTTGCACTCGTTGCTTGTCCGCGTTCCACAATACTCCTTCTTTGTTCCACACCGTATCTACACAACAACCTACAGAAATACTCGACGGTATTTCTTGCGAACAAGTGATCAAATTTTCTCCTGTTGTTGTCCTTTGTATTGCGAGCGTCTTCCAAAAACAATCCTTGATTGTTTTTCTTAATCGGTATACCTTTTCTACAACCAAGCAACGTCCTTCTTTCTTCCAACTTTGTTGCGGTAGATAGCAACAAAGGGTTTCCAGATTTTTGTTGTGTGATATTAGTTACCAACAAGAGTTGAAAACAACAAATGGTTTCTGTTTGCTTCGTTCTTGTTGCGTACAACAGTCACACCAACACAAATCAACAAGTCACCACTACGTTTGGTGCCTTTTCGTTTGCAATTTCTACACAAGTACGGTCGCGCACTACTTTCCTTGCGTCTAAGTTATCCAGGCAACGTCCTTCTTTTGTTGTACGTCGCGTTCTTTTCTTTTTCTGAAACAAAAGTTTCAGCGTTGTGTTTTTCTGTTTTGGTTTCTTTTGGTCTCGCTAGAATAGTTTTCTGGAAATGAATGAATGTTTTTTTTATAGCGAGCGTGAGGCTCTTGATGCCAATTGTTGGTCCCAAATATGAGTAAGAGTCGATATGAAATTGCAAAAGTAAAAACTAGATAACTTTATTAAATCGTCTAACTGAATTTCTGTTACATGTATATACATATTTATAGGACACGAAAGGTTACCATTGAACCTTTGTGACTGTTCGCTAAAAGGTGTGTTTGTTCGAATGGGTATGACCCAAAGAACACAACCATTCGGTTTGTTAACCGAATTAACTGCCATTTAACTAACTAACAAACTTAACTACATAACTAACTTAACCGCTATTCGGTTATTATCTTTATAACGAGCAACTTTGGTCCTTCATGTTTCTGTGTCTTCAAATGAAGCAATGAGCGAGATTATATGCTCACAAAATGTAAGGTGCATAGACATGTTCTCTGGGAATTTTAAGCTTGGTCTAGTATTGTTTGCAAAGGTCTCTCGTAATGGTTAGGGAAAAAAGGGCAAAATCTTTATTAATGCATCATACTTGCTACAAATGTGACTTTCGTGTACTGAACAAATAACTTTTCTTATATGGGTACTAAACTTTCATTTTTTTGTCTTTTTGATGTACTTTTTGACGTTTTTGCCCCTCAGATTTTTAAAATTCTAAGGGCAAAAATGTCAAAAAGTACATCAAAAAGACCAAAAAATGAAAGTTTAGTACCCATATAAGAAAAGTTTTTTATTCGCTACACGGAAGTCACAAACGTGACAAGTTCAGTTCATTAATGAATATTTTGCCCGGAAAAAAAAGACCATATGTAAGTATTATCACGTACTTTTGAAAGATCATCTGCATTGAATTCACAATTGCATGAGTGAAATGGTGGCACAGTTGGATCGTTATGAATGCAGACTTGACCCATTTATAGATCGGTCTACTTAAATTTGTCGTCCTACTGGATTCAAGGTTAAGGGTTCGAAGATTNAATTGCTTCCGCTATGCTTACTTGATGCTTTTATTTATATATGTATGACATGAGTATAAAATTCCAATAAAATCAAGGGTGTGCGTTCAACCTAGAAGGGAGAAGATACGATCAAATTAAGTTGAAGCAGAAGATAGGCCGAACAACTTCATGATACCGATTAATAAACTATGTTAGTTTTAGTTTTCAAGGGGTTTGTGCGTCAATCAAATACTCCTTGTCTTCCTTCAACTGTACCATGATCAGATTTCTTGAACATCATTCCAATGCAATATCTAATTAATTAGTTATCATACAATTAGAAAATATTATTCATCTATGCTTCAAGTGTTAGGCAAAATGCAATACTTAATAAGGAAAACCAGTAAGGGATCAAAGAGATACACTTGTATTAAACTTGGTTACTTATCACTAGCTGATTGACATATGTTCACGGCAAGAAGATATATAACCTTGAAAAGTCTTATAACCTCTAAACCCTACGAATTCAAATGTAACGCGTATACATACATTATTGGGACGCACCATAAATGAACAAGATATTTCACGGTAACCGTTTATAGATCCATAAAACGTACTTATACCGATCGAAATCCACCTACGGGCTTTCTTCCAATTTTCCTAGTCGGGTCCATAGATGCATTCTTCGGAATTCAATGTTACATCCAAGCATTTTATTTCTTCTTTTCCTTTTGATAAAAAAATGAACTTTGATGAATGAATGATCTTATAGGCTCAAGCTGAGGTACATCCTAACGAGACAAAACCAAAGACATTGAAATGCAAGTACCCACCATTGATCACATTGAAAAATTAATTTTCATTCTTGGTCTCTCAAGGCAAAATTTTCAAAATAGCCAAATATAAGGTGCATAGACATGTTCTCTGGGAATTTTAAGCTTGGTCTAGTATTGTTTGCAAAGGTCTCTCGTAATGGTTAGGGAAAAAAAAGACCATATGTTCTTGTATATGTAAGTATTAATGTATTATCACGTACATTTGAAAGATCATCTGCATTGAATTCACAATTGCATGAGTGAAATGGTGGCACAGTTGAATCGTTATGAATGCAGACTTGACCCATTTATAGATCGGTCTACTTAAATTTGTCGTCCTACTGGATTCAAGGTTAAGGGTTCGAAGTTGATCTACTAGGTTATAGAACCCGCAGAAAGTAATGGTGAAAGTTTCCAGCAAATTCAGTTTTTTTTTGGCAGTTTTAGAAGGTGTTTATGGCTGGGTTTAGGCAGTGGCCTATTCAAAGGTGCAAGTTTTGCATTTGTTCAAGAAATACAAGAGAAAAAATGGCAGTGTTTTTATGTGTGTTTTGTACCTTGATATAAGAGCATCGATGCAACGGCTTAAGTTAAACTGTCATGTCAGTGTCACTTCAGCTTTTTCCCTTTGCGCTCACACTCACAAAAACACCCTCTTAGTTACTCAAAATCCAAAACCCCACTTTTAGAAACCCACCATATCCAATTAAAACACAGAAACCCAATTTAACAAAAAAATAAATAAAAATAAATAAATAAATAAATAAACTGTCATTTGGCGCAAGCCAAAAAGTTGGCGAGGGACTTGGCGAAGGCACCTACCGGTGCAGCAGTGGCGAGCCTTTTGGCGAGGGACAACTCGGATTGCAGGGTGCCTCGCCGGTTTACCCCATGCTTTAAGAGAGAAGAATGTGGAATGTGTAATTTTCAAGTTCAGAGTTGATTTTAATTTATTTTTTATTTAATATCTTGTTAAAGATTCATTCATGATGAAGGAGCTGATGTTTAATCTTATATATAGGTTATTAGCTTGTACGATATCAGTTTATACTCATAAGCTACTTTTTTAGGCTTATTTTCATATTACTTTCAAAGTTTTTGAACTTGCTTCTCATCTTTAGTTAATTATAAATTCACAAATCAAGAAAATATTACAGTAACTTTTACATAAAAACCTTGTATATTTTCAATTCCAGCTATCAATATGAATCGAGATTTATTAACTTCCAAGTTTCAACGCATATATGGAGTAACACAAAATCAAAGAAATGATGCATAGCATGAGCAAAAAATTTCATTAGTATAAATTACAGTATAGAACTAAATATTATACATACATAACATGAGCATAAAATCTCAAGTGTGTGTATTTTACACTATACCTTACGTATCGATGTTCCCGTAACACATACAGCTACAATAACCCACCAAATCCTATTGACACAAAACCGATGTGGGAAAAATACAGTGTAACCAAAACTCTACCCATGACACACCCTTATTTCAAGTAACGACAGCCCACAACCAATATTTGTGGGATGCAAAACTACACAAATTTAAGGAACAACAAAGGTGTTACCTTAACGTTGTTGACACACGCAATCTGGAACCGGGTATGTATATATTGACTGTTTTGGTTTTCGTTCCTTGATTTCCCCTAACCTGTTTCGTTGACCTTCCGCGACTGCGTCTTGGAAATCTGACCAAGTCATGCTCTTGTTCATGAATATTTGACCCAACAAAGCCATGTTTGGTCTTATTGTCTTCATGTTGAGGTACGTTCTATGTCCCAACTGTAAATTTAGTGATCAATATTAGTGTTCGAATGTGGTTCAGGATGTCGGTCTGTTGCTTGAAGTTGTAGTAATTATATAGTCAGATGTTTGAATGTTTGACATATTCGGATTGTTTAAGGAATTGATTGATAGGTAATGATCCAAAATGTATGCAAAAGAGACATTTTTGGAAATTGTAATAAAAATCTCTCAGAATTGGTTAACAGAAGGGATAAATACATAATATTGTCATATCCATTAATAATTAGTTTTATGTAATCAGATAATACGTTTCAAGATGCAAATAAGAACAACGCCAAAGATGCTTACCATTGCATTGTGCATATTTCCAGGGGAAGCAGAAATGAAGATGTCACTATGCATGCTAACATAATAATCAACCGCAGCCGACAAAGAAGCTTTTTGTTTTATGTGTGCCCTTTCTTCTGAGGAAGCGAGGCTCTTTTTGTCTTCCATATATGGAAACAGTCGCCGTAAGGCTGCGATCCTAGCTTCTCCACCGTACACCTGTTTACATATATACAAGTCAGATGTCTAAAATACCCTTCAATAGCAATCAAAATAGAATATACAAAGTACAAACCTTATGTGAAGCAAGATACAAACGGGTAGTGTTGTCAAAACCCAAAGCGACTAACAATAATCCAATTTCTTCAGGTGTCATTGGGCAACGTCCCTGGTTCCTCAACTCTTCGTCTGTGAACCGTGAGTTCATGACTCTTCCTTGCCAAATCGCTTGTCGGTATTTAGCCAGAGCCACTTTCTCTGCTTTTCCTCCACCAAAATCACAAGCTGAATGTGCAGCCATATCCTGAAAAGTTCAATCATAATTAACCAAAATTTCAGGATGAATGTATATCAGAGGCCAAATCGCCAAATTGCATGTAAAAGGATGCTACTTTTAGTCAATATCTCTCAACGTTTAAGGGCCTATGTAACTATTACAGATTTTAATTACCAGAATGAGGTAACAAGTTAACGCTACTTACTGCCTCCAAAATAATTGTTCATAAGACAACAACAAAATTTAAGAAAGTAATAACTACAGTACCATTTTTATTTACCAGAATGACGATTTTACCCATTGAATAATTAGTAGATCAGTTCTTTGAATTGTGTGATTAACTAGGGATAATATGGGAACTCAACTAACCAAAACTAATCTTTTTTGGAAGTGGACAATAATTTTGGGATATATCAAAATAGTAGGTGGATAATAATTTTGCTACAGATGGGGAGTATTATGCACTCATAAAATCGGCCCTTAAGGTAGGTTCTTTTTACTTGCAATGTGTTTTCTATTAACGAGTGAATCATTATGAGACTAGGATTATATATGTACCTTGTCAAACCGGAGGTGTAGGGAAACAAACTTGCCCGCTCCATGTCCGTCTTTAGTGTCAATAACTTGTCGAAGGTACTTGGTCCCAACTGCATCAATACTTTCAACAATTGGGTACCGGAGACGACTAACGAGTGCTTCACCCAAACTTCTAACATGAGGAACAAAAACCAATGCTTCAAAGTTGACTTTGCAACGTAAGCGTTGGATCTCAATTGGCATGTTGTCAAATGCTAGTCTGTGGGAAAATGGTGAAATCGCAGCAATCCCGTAGCTGAAAATCACAATTCAGATGTTTAAACATTGTGCAGTGGACATTGATTCTAAATCCTGATACTTATATTTTCAGAACTGTTATCGCCATGTACCAACCTCTCTAGAACGGGAGCGACGTTTTCAAGATACCAACTTGCTGAAGCGTGAAGAGGTGCATTTTTCACTCGGGTAGATCTAATGGCTGAAGCATAATATTCCCGTGTACTCCATGCATATTCATCAGGTAACTCCCTAATTATCGATATATCATCCTTCAATATATTCATAAAATGATCCACGTCAAAAATATCCGTGAAGGAGCTGCAGAAGCAGAAAAGACCACTTATTAATTTCCAACTTAAACAAAAAGTAACTATATGGAAATGTGGACAGATATTGTTTACTGACCTTGTGTCTTGCCATACAGGATTCACTTCAAGATACGGTATCATGAGTGTTGCATTGAGGATTTTAGCGATAGCTACTGCATCACAGATCTAACAGAAAATATCACAAATAAGTAAAAAGGGGCATAAAGCAAGAGTATGAGACACATGTTATTGATGTGTCATGAAAATTGCACCTTTAGTTCTTTCAAGAAAATATTCACGTAAAAAATCCATATATGTCTATTATATGTATTCGGTTTACGTGGGGTCCCTCACGAATAGTTTCTTAGAAGCCAAGTCATATTTACAATTTTCAGTGGCTAGAAGTACTCGAAAACATTAGTTATTAGAGTGCCAACTTCAACCCATTTAACAAAAAAAACGGTTGACTCGGGTAAAATATTTTATGGTTATCAGATGAAAACCAGTTATCAAGGATACGGGCCAAATGGTTACCACCCTAATCAAAAGTCATATCAAGTGTATTCAGCCGCTTGAAATAAATACAAATAAGTGTTTGCAGATCAAGTGAACCGTTTTGACCAAGGCTAAAAGATTACCCGTTTTGACTACTTACCCCTAGCCCAAAGTTTGCCACCTCTAATTGTTAGGATGCTACTATTTGAAAATGTAAAAACATACCCCCATTCGCTGCTGGTTCAATCCTCCATCAAGGAACACCTGGATGTATCCAGAAGACTCCGGTAACGATGCTTCAATCAGAAATCAATCGGTCAAATACTAAGAAAGTAGAATCACTAACTATTCATGACCCTAAATAGTCTCAAAATTCATATCACTTACAAAAGGTGGAGGCGGGTGCGACATAAGGTTTCCATCCTTGGTTGGACAACGGTGTCCAGAGATCAGATAGCTGTTCGTTTGACTAAACAAAAAAGCAAATTCAACAACTAATTAATCTAAAAAGTATAGAGAGGATATAATTTGTCAATCAAATTAAACTCACTGCTTTGTGTTGTAACGCGCTCTTGAATAGACGTGAGTGCCGAAGCTTTGAAGCATTATTTATATCCTGAAAATTTTCATCTTATAAATTTAAAAAAAAATAAAAAAATACAGTAATGAAAATTTCTGCAGCACAATGGTGCCCTATGTTTAAAGGGGTGTTTGGCAGTGATTCATATGGATTAATATTGTAAGAAATTATGAATAATTATTCTATAATAAGTCTCCAAATAGTTAGAAAACTTTCCCAAATAAGAACTATAATCTACAACTATTTCCATATAATCCTAACTAACATACACATTGTAACATACTAATTAGTACTTCAACTAACAAAACAAACAATACCCACAAATCAACATATCCACAATCTAAACATTTCATCAAATAAAACAAAAAGTGTAACCAAATAAAAAAAATATTAAAAAAAAAAAAATGAAAGGCTGTAAAAGGGAATTTAACAAATCATTTTTTACAACATTAAAAAAAACACCAAATCTACCTAAACACACAATACTAAAAACATAAACACATTAACATCACCAAATCTAACATTTAAAAAAAAAAAACTCACCGACAAAGATTGTGTAGAGGCAAGAACAAAAGGACCCGAAAAAGACAAAAACATAAGCAGCAAAAGAATAAATGACACACCACCATTAAGGTGGCGGTTAAGGTACATCATATAATGTTTTATGGTGGTGCTCTACGGTGATGATGATGATGAATAAGTAGAAGTAGAGTAATAAAGAAGGAGAAAAGAGGTCAATGAGTTGAGTTTTGAGAGGAAAATGTAAAGAGAAGAGGTGTTCACATGGGGTCACATCTGCTTGTCATAGTACAACATTATAATATAAACTTTCTCTTTTATCTTTAAATTATTATGTTGGTGTGACTGTCATCATACTACTGGTGTCATTTAATGATTTGTGCTTTTATATATACCGGGTAAAATGATGATATACTATCACCGTCTCATATCTCTACATCAATGTTTACATGTTTCAAGTTTATTGGTTGTAGTCGAAAATTGGAAGTACTTTTTCTTTCTCAAATATAACCCGAAATTCATATCAATATATTTTCATATTGTGCCAAATAATAATAATAATAATAATAATAATAATAATAATAATAATAATAATAAGAAGGCTATGTTCTTGCTTTTATTTTAGGTAAAAAGTGAAAGAAAGTAAAAAAAAATAAAAAGATTAGTAAGAATGTGTTCTTAAGTTTTTCTTAAAGTGAAACTGAAAGTAAAGGGCGAAAAAAAAGATGAAAATACTTTCATCTCATTTGTGAGGTGAAAAGAAAATAAAGCTGATGTTTATTATTTAAATGATATAATTGTCCTTTTAACTTTATTAACTTATCTTTTTACTATGAGGGAATTATTATAAAAATGAAATATTTATTTCTTCCTTTCGTTTGATTATATATATATATTAAAATAGACTCAAAACTACGACGTTTTGCACCCGGGCTTTTCCCGCCAATTTTATTGGGCTAAAAGTGATCCAACATGTTTGATCCATTTCACTCGGGTGTTTTTTTTCCTTATCTTGATATAATCCAGCAACACACGTAAACATCCCAGAAGTTTCCAGCCCTAAATCTCACATAAATCTCATACACGTACACACACAATCAGAGCAGATAATCAGATAGCACATGCTAGGGTTTGATATTTTTGTTTACAACAAATCCTCCATGCCAAAGAACACCTGATCCGATCTACAATTTCAGGTTGAGATTTTATCATATGGGTATTGCTTTAACATATGCTATATTTTTTGTTTTATGTACCTGGGTATTTTTATTTACATATAGATTGTTTTGAAGGATCTGATTAAATCTTATACCCTTTTCAGATTAGGTTACAGAATCTCTGTTCCGGTACGGCGGTGCAGATGGTGGTGGCCGGCGCTCAAATAATCACAAGGAAAAACCAAAGAACTAATTAAGGTAGCTATTTTTCCAGCTTTTATGATTATTTTTTTTTTTGCTTGCGTTGTTTGGATTATATTTGTTTTTTTAACTAGATGTAGGATGGAAGATTAGGTATTATGAAAAACTGAAATGGCAATAAGCTATTAAAGCTGAAATGGCAATAAGCTAATAGGATAAAAGAAGGTAATAATCCAGACACCCCCTAATGTTCCTTTTTGCAATTGATTGCCTTATTGAGATTCTGAAAACCCGGTAAAGCTAAATTTTTCGCCTTATGAGATCATAAGCTTCAGCTTATGGAACTCCACCGCCTTTTTTCGCGTTATTTTCCGAGTCATTAGCTTTTTTTCATGGGCCATGTAAAACCGTAATGCCAAACACCCCCTTTCTTCATTCTAGGCTTTCTTTATTGTTTATTATTTATTTGAGACTTTTAGCCTTTGGCATTTTCGCGTTATTTTCCGAGTCATTAGTTTTTTTTCATTAGTAATGTTTAACATTTTAAGAATTATGTTGCTGATAAGCATTTACTTGGATGGTAGAAAGTAAAGATGGCTGCAAGCTGCAGCTATTGCCAAAGGTGCTATGATTATTTGCATTCGAGCTGATTATTTATGGTGTTTTGACTGTTATAATGTCAAGTGACAAAGTTTTAACTTTGAAGATTGCGCAACCTTAAATGCTTATAACCTTAAATGCTCTTTTATTCTACCAGTTATATAATTATTTGTCTAAAGTAATTGCTTTAATCAAATTAGTATAGCACTTATCTAGGAGTTTACAGTAATGGACAAGTAAGTAGCGTTGGGTCAACCCAACCTGAACCGCCTTGGTTTTAATTTGCTGAAGGGCAACCTGTCTATTTGTTGTAGATACTCTACATTCTCTATTTCAATTGTGCCATCATGATTGCTTCTATTTCTCCCATTTGTACAATTATGTGGACTATATTAACATCATACAATATCTTGACGAAGCAGGTTAATGCTTATTGGAGAGTCAAAAGCAAAGACATGTCGGAAAACCGTAAAATCAAAAAACCCTAAAACCGATTGGTGAATGGCGATTTCCCTAAAACCAAAATTTTTAANTTGTTCTCTACTTGCGAATCTGTTTGTACATGTTGCTGTACTACATTTATTTGTAACACAAATCAAATTGAATTACTTATTCTAGCTGAATTTGGTCGACCAGTTTTTGATATTCAAACGAGGTAACCCCATCAATGATACGAAAAGCACAATATCGTGAAGCGAGGTTTCGCCCACTGTATTCCGTTTGTGTTATGAAATTTGTGTTGATAGGAAAACTCGAACAGTCCATGTGTAAAGGGTAAGTTGCAAGTTATTATTTTTCTAAGTTATTATTTGTCTGTAACATTTTGTATTCTTTAGTAGCGAATCTTCGAGCAAAATCACATTAACACTTTCTACTTGACTTACAATTAATACCATATTTTCAAAACCCATAAACGACAAAAAAAACGTTGCGGCCGACCGACGCCATGCTTGTTCTTTATAACTTGAGAACAAATATATGCAAGTTCACATCCTTTCTTCCCCTCTTATTTTCTTTATTTTGCTTTCCTTTAGTTTCTTTTTCTTTTCAAAAAAACAAAAGAACAGGGTGTAAAAAATATTTGAACTTTTTACTAATAAAATATTATATTTACACGCTAAAGTTAAATTTAACATTTATTTAACACAAAATAGAAATATAGACATTTATTATGAGACAGAAAGAGTATCTTTTTACAGATTATAATAAACTCAATATTTTATTCTCACATTTTAATTGTTTAATAGCCTATCAAGTTCGAGTTTCTTTTTAAAGTTTCCTCTTAACTTTGAAAACCATCTTCAACCGTGTTCTTCAAATTTGAAGGAAAAAGATATCTTTTAACAAAAAAATAAATAAATAAAAATAATAATTTTTCTCCACTATATACTCCAAATATGAAGTATCTAGTGCAAAGCATTGAAGATATCTAATATATAATAATGTTAAACCAATTAAATAATATTATTGTATTTGGAGGATGAATGTTGGTCCTCCAAATATAAAGTATCGTCAAAAGAATCATCAAATACGAATCATGGTTGAAGTTGTTTTTCATATCGTCGTTCCTCAAATACGAAAAAAAGTAAGTTTTTTAAAAAGCATGGAATCTAGTTTGGGAAAAAGAAAAGTTGGTATCTTCATTGCAAATGCAGGATAGTTGCAAGACTGTTTAAAAAGGATGTTTGGGAATGTTGATTTTGAGCAAAAGGCCACTAACTTGTTGGTATCTACAAGTGTTTATATCTCTCTTATTATGTTTGTATACTTAGATGAAGTAGCAAACATTGTTTGAGGGATTAGATACTTGGTGATCTAGCATAAGGTGGTTTCGTACAAGATTAGCTAAATGGCTTATCAGTGTCTGGATGGATGGTGATTTCGTATTCACTATCCCATTCTGCAGAATTGAATTCAAGATAGTCTGCAATATATGATCTTATGGCTTTACCATAGCTCTCATCTTTATAAATTAAAAATTTGATGACCTTTTTAGATCACTACATTAGATGGCCTTGTACTTTGGAAAGCTCACTTATTTTTTTTTTATGGTATATGCAGACTACAATAGGCATTTGTTATGTAACTGTGTGTCTTGTATATATTATTAGAGTAGTAGAAGTCCAATTCTTTCAATAGGTAAGTTCCTTGATGTGAAGGGTAAGTGATCTTGGAGGGTAATGCATGTTGCTTAGAATAGAGAATTGTGAAAGATGAAATTTCCTTGTCTAAGCAATGCATTACTAAAGGAGGTTAGGCTGGTGTCACATTGTTGGGATCTATCTGTTTGATGATCCCTGTTCTCTTTGGAGTCTAGCTCTTTATAAGTGAGGATGTAGCTACTTGTAAAGGTTAGCTTTAAAAAGCGATAGGAAATTTAGTCAAATAGCAGTGTCCCTCTTTGTTGAGGAAATGTGCGATAACTTGCATGATCACTACAAGAATAAAGCCTTTTAGCGACTTTGTTAGCGACGTATTTTATGCTTGCGACATTGTTTGCGACTTTAGGTGATGGGTCGCTGTAAATGAGTCGCAAATTTTTGCGACTTGTGAGATGTGTCGCTAAAAATAGCGACTAATATAACGACTTCATAAAATAAGTCGCTATAAATTTGCGACTTCAGTATTTCTTGTTGCCATTTGCATCGCTGTTTCAAAGAGATGTCGCCATCTAAGTCGCTTAACACGACGCTATTTCTGAAAAAGTCGCTATTTAAGTCGCTAATTAAGTCGCTAAACTCTATACAAGTCGCAATTTGAGTTGCGATCTAGGTCGCTATTTAGGTCATTCATTAGTAAAATTGGTGCCTGTGCATTTTGTTTTTCAAAATTATAGCTTTGATACAGTAAAAATATAATACAATATACTTCTTATTACAGCAATACACAAATTACATTATTTGGCCTAATGAACTTAAAGTTTTATAGAATACAAACATAAGACTGAAATCAAAGTTACAAGTTACAACTGTTTTTTCTACCCAGAAATTTGACCAATGTTAGTTACCAAAGTTTTAATATGGACTCAGCCTGCCCAAGCTATTCTTCCGCACTTTCATGGCCAATTCAGAATCCATGGCACAACCTGAAAATCAAAATCCAAAATGGTCGAAAGTTTACTAACAAATCATCAATAAAAGTGGTTCCATGTCTAATGCGATACTCATCATTCTAATTATCATATCAATTTAAGAATCTCAAATAGCTCGCTCTAACTCTCCGAAAGTACTAAGTTTCGGATAATATCGACCAGTTTCTTTTTATATATTTCTTATTTGACCCGTTGGAGATCAAACATAAACCATACAAACCCGTTCCTAAGTAAACGGCTTGAAATTGCTACATCTATGATCTGACTTACCATTATGTTAAAAACCCCTAGCTTAGTTCAACAAGATATGAAGTATGTACATGATAATTACTCGTTTAAAGAATAATTACAATCTAGAGTAGAGAGCATAGGTAGAAAATGCATCAGAAATGCAGTGCTGAGTTAAATCACTTCTAAGAATGATTAAGTGGATTTCTTACCTGCCATGTGACTATTTTAGAAGCTTTTACTTCTCCACTGCCTGATATTATAATCCAAGATAAGTAGTGCTTACTTATCAATCAAAGTTTATCCTTAACATATAAGAGAGAAAAGAAAAATGTCAATTCAGTAATTTAGTACTTAGGATATTGGCTTATCAATCAAAGTAGTGCTTACTTATCAATCAAAGTTTATCCTTAACATATAACTCAGTAATTTAGTACTTACAGGCTGTAGTTAAGTATTAGGATATTGGCTTGCATTATAGCCCAACATGATCCCAAGCTCAATAATATGCATTTTCGCCAACCTTCAAAATATCACCAAAATTGTGTTGCTTATTGCACGATATATAACAGTGCAGCAACAAGCAAAGAGTATATTGTATGATATATCATAAAAATAAAGAACGACAACGAGCAACACTTCTGAAGTTCCGATATGTTCCTTTTCTAAACACTCATATATCATGTGACATGTTGCATATGCTTAAAATTTGTATACTACTGAGTGATACAAAAATCTACATACCCGTTGAGACCGATTGAATACAAATGAGGTGTTATATTATATCGTCCCATCTCCATCCTTTGCTTGATTAAATTCACAACGATCCTGAAACAAACAGACTAATTAAAAGGCTATATCAGCTACACTAAAACAGAACATGTTATTTTCCTATAACTACTCCATCTTTGACCAAATATAAATGAAGATCCTTTGAGCAAAAGTTCATTGGTAGGGATAGGAAACTCACTTACTCTCACAAATTCATCAACCACATGTATCATTTATGTATATAACCAGTCAAACGAAAATATTTACGAACATGTTTTTTCCTAGAAGTTCCAAGCAATTAAAGCATAACAATTGAACCACCATTCACCAAAAGAGCTTAATATCTCAAACATAAATGTGGATCTGTATAGTAATGTTTGTATAACTGAAAGCAAGTAAATGATAAAACGCTCGCTTAACCTCACCTCCACTCAAAACAATCAGGAAGATGTTTACTTCAAGTGGGACTAAGAAGGAACCTGCATCAAATTACATCACAAACTTAGATTGTTTAACTCAAAAGTGATTTAACTTTAGGATGCAAAACCAAAAGCCGATAAATGTGCAGTAACAAGAGTCATACGACGATTAGCAGAATCAATTTCTACAAGACGAAACACTTGGCAAAACTTCAAAAACACATGTTGTTCCGTGATATAAACAAGCACGACTACCTAAAACCTGATGTTAACCAAATCACAAGCAGAGGACTTTCAACAAACACTTAATAGGCAATATTTCTGGTAAAAAAAACCAGCAAACACTTAATAGGCAATATTAAACAGAAGCTTGACAGGCGAAATACGAAACGAGAGAATTTGCATAAACACGTGAACAAGATAACGAAACTAACACTTAATCGAGAGCGAAGATCATACCAGCAAACAAAATAGATGATTGAATAATGTCCACAGTGAAGTCACCACCTGCGGTGTGGTGGTGCACGGCGGCGAAGGAGGCGGTCCGAAGACGGTGAATGTGAACGGCGGCGAAAGAGGTGGTGCAACGACGGTGAAGGTGAACGTCGTCGAAAGAGTTGGTGTAATTTCGGTGAAGGTGAACGGCGGCGAAAGTGGCGGTGCAACGGTGGCATTGAGGATTTGGGGAAAATTTAATTTTAGGGCACGAACCAGAAATGTTAATGTCTTTTGAATCTTTTGAATCTTGCTTTAATAGAATTAAAATGGGGGAGTTTAAATTTTTATATGTTGCCATAATTTAATTTAATTTAATTCTAAATCTAAAGTGATGCTTAAAATGGGTGACTGAGGAGTTTAATTTTTTTAACTAAATATATGTAGATAGTAACCAGAAATGTTAATGAATAAAATCTTTTGAATCTTGCTTTAGTAGATAGTAACTAAATATGTTACTAGGTATATATACACTTAATTTTGTATATGTTGCCATGAAAGGGATTGCGAGCAATAAGTGACACGTTTGGATAAATTGGACCGGTAAAAGCATAAGAACATGGTTTAAGTTTTCGCAAATAGCGACATGGTTAGCAATGTGTTTATGTACGTCGCAAAATTTAGCGACTTGATTACCGACATATTTTCTAGTGTTGCAAAGTAGCGACCCATTTTACGTCATTTTCTAAGGCGTCACGCAATCTGCGTCTTCGTTAGTGACATGGTCTAGAATGTCGCTACAATAGCGACGTAATTCGCGACACAAATAGCGACATTATAATCTAAAAACAAATTGCGACATATAAGGCGATATCGTTTGCGACATGACGACGTAGACATCGCTAAAGTTGTCACTATTCATGTCGCAACTTTGCGACTTCGAATAGCGAGTCGCTAAAAATGACGCTAAAGAGCAATTTTCTTGTAGTGGATGATGCATGTTTATGGTAAGTTTTACTGGTTTTTCAAGTTCTGGATGAACTGGTAAGCTTTCTATGTATGGGAAATGTAATCACAAACTTATGGTATGGTGAATATGTGGTGAATTCTGCCTGATTGATATGACAGTTACGAATGAAATTTTTAGTTTAGATAGTTGTTAGCATTGTATGTATTATTTTGTTTGGTATTCATTGAGATTTAGGTATCTCCATTCCCTACTGATTTGATGTAGAAGGTTTGGTTATTAATTTATATTTATCGTTTTTCTGAAAAATAAAAAATTAAAAAAAATAAATAAAATGTACATAACTTTGAATAAGGTGAGACTGTTTATATAATACTTTTCTGTATTTTGCTTGACAAAATGGTAAAGTTTCGGTTTTCAATCACTAAACGGTGAATTATATTGTAAGATGTCAATTATAAAAGATGAACAATAAAATGAAGTTTTCTACTGATCCATTGATGACGAGTCGTAGAAGAATGAGCAGCATTTATCTTTTCATATACTCCTAATAAAGTTGAAAAAGAACAGCTGCTAGCTAGCAATAATAAATTTTCTTATTTATGTCGCTTTCTTGGAGGGAGTATGATATCATTGAAGGCGGAGAAAGTCACCGTATAAGTAAACCTTACGTGTCCTTATTTAGCAACAACAATAGAATGTGTTATTATACTTTTTTCTGGCTTATGTCTCTAAACAAATACTGCCTTTGTTTATTTTATTAATTAAAATAAAATGATTGAGTGAAGGTCGTTTTCTTTTGATAAAGTTGATTAGGCTAGAACATAAAAGGTAGAGTATACAACGTGATTCACAACCTGAAAATCTACATTGAGCTTAAAAGATGTAACAAATGGGAAATTAATGCGATGAGTAAAGAACGTAACTAGCTAGAGCAGAAACCATGTGACTGTACTAACCAGCTAATTATAATTTAAGTCGATATCTGATTTGTTTTTGTTGAAATTAATGATTGTAGATGTGTGGTTGACCTTAAATTTGATTATAAAAGTAAACTCATTTTGACATTCTTAATGATCTATAGAGTGTTTAGATACATTTTCAAATATTGTGTTGTTATTGGGGTTGTGTTACGCATATTATTTTCAGTAAAATTAATGGTAGTTTTTAGTTGTAGTTTATTTATTTATTTTTTTATATTTTTTTTATTATTTTTTAAACAGCAGCTGTGGTTTTAATCTAATAGGTATAATTAAGTTGTAAACAAAAGTTGTATTTTTCTGTTATATGACAAGTTGTAGCAGTAACTACAAAATGTAAGATAAATAAATGATATGGAAAGTTGAACGTTAGAAGCTAAACGTTAGAAACTAAACGTTCTTTTTAATCATCATTTGATTAAGGACACTTTAAAAAATCAAAAAAGCTAAAAAGCTTGATACTAAACGCACTTTTTTAGAGTTTTTGTCTTTGGACAAATACGAGTTAGTGCCTTTTTAATATTTTAATGATGAAAGACAGAAGTCTATTAAAATGAACGTTTCTTTTAATAAAGTTGAAGAAGAATAGAACATCAAAGTTTGAGCATACAACGTGAATACCATCTTTACGACGGCTTTCAGCTGAAATGATGCTCCTAACGAAACTAATAAGATAATATGGTAGACAAAGCGCGTAACTAGGGCATAAATCATGTGACTGTAACTAAACTAACATAAAAATAGTTGTAGTTATCTAATACTCGTATTAAAGTATGTTTTTATTGAACTGTACATTCGTGTTCTTATTAATGAACGCAAACACGTCAGCTTCTCTTTCCTTAACATATATCGCCACCATAATGTAATCACTAATCACACAACCAAAATATACCACACTTAAACACTACACAAATATACATTACAAAAACAAAAAATCACACACACACAATAACAACAACAGCTTTTATAACTCGGTTGTTTAAACAACCGAGTTCTCTTAAAACTGCAACTTCAACACGTCATATGGTATGAGTGTATTAAGTAGAGACGCGTCATATGACAGTATGACACCAACGATGATGGAGAGTTGGAGGCGCTTTGTTGAAGCATCTATTAGCACTGGTTTAACATATTACTCCCCCTCCTCATTTTTATTGTCTAAAAGTATAAAGTCTCGTCTATGTAATTAATGCAGCACTAACCAAATGAAAATACTACTTTCGGCCTTCTATTTAAAGCTACGTTGAATTTCCAAACAAGGTTTTAAATTTTTTTAATAATTACTTAAGGAAAAAAAAAAAAAAAAAAAAAAAAAAAAGACACAGTTCATATTTACCCGACTTAAACATCATAATGTCATATTTATTCAAAATATATGACATTTTGATGTTTACTTATCCTTAAGAGAAAAATTCGTTTATACTCATGTTTAATGAAAGACGACAAGTTTTTGAGGATAAATGTAAATAATAATACGGACAATAAAAATGATACGGAATGTGTATGTTTTTCAAGAAAAAAGAGGTTGTTATCTAAAGTATGATCGTTGGAATTGTCGTGAAAAATAGTTGATGTATAAGCCTTGGATACATTTCTGATATCCTGTCTAAAAAAAACGAATATCCGCTATAGTAAGTAACTCCAAAGAATTTGTTAAAAACAGATAGACAGATGTTATCGGATTCTTTTCCTAGAAAGCGATCCTTATTTTTATCTATAAAAGCTCAATTATATTTGGCGTATATATATATGGTATGGCAATTTTGTTTGGTTATTCATATATAGCAAATTTAGCGTAGAAAATAAACTAGCTAGTTGGAAATAGGGCAAATTCTTTCAAAAATACTTGGCACAAATGTTACTTCTGTATTTAACACATTTTTTTTTCTTATATGGGTACTAAACTTTTATTTTTTAGTCTTTTTAATGTACTTTTTGACGTTTTTGCCCCTCAAATTATTAAAAATTCGTGGGCAAAAATGTCACAAAGTACATCAAAAAGACCAAAAAATGAAAGTTCAGTACCCATATAAGAAGAAAAAAAATTGTTCAATACACGAAAGTAACATTTGTGGCAAGTATAATACATTAATAGGTATTTTGCCCTTGGAAATACTATTTTCATAGTCATGTACGTAGTAATTATATTCTGTAGCAACAAAAATTCACCAACTACACATTTATACATGTAATGAACATAATTTCGTCAAGTTATGATCTTATTAATGAATATTGGTGAACGATATAGACTCTTATTCAGCAAGTATGAATGCCTTTCACCCATCGTTATCACTCACATGTTTCTTCTTTGACTTACAAAACGGGTTAATATCCTATGTCGACTGTCTTATGCAATATGTCATGTGTAACTTTATGTTGCGGTCATCCTTAAATTCACCATGCGGGTAAAACCACGAAACGTATATTTGTAACAGTAGAAAATAAGTTTGTTGTCAAAAAAAAAAAGAAAAGAAATTATATACACATTTAGTGGCATCAGATATATCCTAAAAACTGCTTCGTAATCAAGCGGTGTATTCGTTAGTATTGAACTATATATTGATGCATCTTGCAGACGTTTATAATCAAAAGTTATAACAAAGGAATTACAGGTTTGCATACAGATTGTTGATCAAGAAAGTGTCATGCATGCATGAATTACAGAGAAATGTAGCAATTATTTATCTATGAAAAGCATATACTAACCACAACTCCACAAGCCAACGGATCAGTATATATCCGTGACAAGCATTCTAATAAATAAAATGTTAGCATCTTAACCACACTGTCTCAAGTAATGAATCAAATAAAAATCGTGTTTATAATTATAATTAAATCTAATGCAACTCTGCAAGCTATGCCACTTATACATAACTAATACAAAATCATTTTAACCCCAAAATATAATATACGTGTCATCAAGGAACAATATTTTAATTTTTTTGTAACTTTTGTCTTTAAATAAATATTGCCTCTTTTGTATTTTATATCATAGTAAAATGAAGGTTTTCTTCAATAAAGTTGATGAAGACTAGAACATCAAAGGTGAAGTACAACGTGAATCTCAACCTTAAAACAACTTTGAGCTTCAATAATGTATCAAATGGATATTAATGTGATGGCTACTAATGCAGAAATCATGTGATCGTAACCAAATTATGTTGTAAGTGGTTGTCTATATATATTGAAATTATTGATGTGGGGGCAGTGGGGTTGATAAATTTGATTATAACATGTATAATTATTTTGACATTTTTACTTAATCCATAGGGAGGTGATTTGTACACCATTTTTTTTTCTCCATCCACCACTAAATCATGCATAGCAGTGTTGTACTGTATGCATCACTGATGTAATTTAGTGGTGGATGGCAAAAAGAATTGGTGTACAAATCATCTCCCTAATCTATAAGGTGTTTAGATTCACTTAAAATACATTTGTTGAATCGTTAATCTGTAGATAATAAATACAGTTAGTTTTAACTTTTGAAGTGTAATATGCATGGACAAGAATTCTCTCAAGTTGTAAACACAACTTGAGTCAAGTTAGGACATTATGAGCCATTGGATTTGATCCAATGGCTCAAATCAAAAGAAGTTCTTTTGATTTGAGCCATTGAATCAAATTCAATGGCTCATAATACTCTAACTTGACTCAAGTAACTTGAGAGAATCCTAACCCAATATGCATACCTAGGAAGCCAAGGTTTATGAACCGAAAAAAGTATCCACAAACACATTTTGTGTATTTTATGATAGGTGTAATAAATGTAGATTATTCAAGTTAATGAAATGTCATTTTTACTATCAACGCTGGCGACATTGCTGTTTCGACCATCATTCGTGCTTGCAAGTTTTTCGTCACATAAAAAAACAACAATTACTATACTTTCACGGATAACTATGTCGTACGTACCCGCAAATCATATGTCTTTTTAGTTGTTACAACGTAATGGTTCTACGTCAAGAAACAACTAGTACGTACATCTGTTGGCATTTTTTTTTGTAAAGGGTCTCCACTCGGTAAAATATATTACTCAAAAAATCAGTTAAGTACAAAGGAATGTGGCCGAAATACCACATTAACCTCAAGCAAACCGCTTGAACAACCATTATAACATTTATGACAGGCCATAAATGATTCGACTAGTTACACACAACTAGAAAATCAAAACAAACCAAGCATAAACTAAGCCACATCAACCTTTATGCTAACCAAGGAAAACAACCTATCCAAGTCTAATGTCATGCATGGCAACAACCTTTGATTGGGCTGCAGATAGACCACAATCATCAAAATAATAATCATCATAATCATTGTAGTTACATGTACCATCTTTCCATTGTTCCAAAAGACTCCTGTCGTTCCATCCACTACCAAAATAATTAGTGTCGTTAGGATGTTCCAGAACTTCATCATCGTCGCTATCAGACACAACCACATTACCCACCTTAGAGAAAGGGTTACCCACCTTGGTTGAAGAAGTACACTTAGAGGAAGGGATACTAGGCTTCGTAGCCGTATCATGCTCCTTCTTTTTCAAATCTACTTTTTTTAGAGGTTTACCATCATCATCCACAAGAGTAACTTTCCCTTCAATAATTAGCTTTTCAATCTTACCAATTTTCTCAACAATAGGGGTATTACTACCCACCTCCAAATCAGCCCTATCCTTAGGAGAAACACTTGTTGCACAAGGAATACCATTATCATCAGTATCATCCATATCAAGAGCATCAAATGGGTTCGATATAGCAATATTCGTCCCACTCGTACTAGCCTCATTTGTGTTTTTCTCCTTAGTAGCAATCGGCTTCTTAGAGACAGGTCTCCAAAATTTTGGTTTGGGCTTATAAAGCTGAACACCCCCAATAGGCCGAGAAGGAGCAGCCATATTCTTCCCCTTACTCTTACAATTCTTTGCCTCAATAAAACCATCATCCGTCTTATCCAAAGTATATCAATAAAACAACAACAAATGATATATCACTTAGAGAGGAAGGTGTGGGCTTGTTGTTTACCTCGCCACTCCTACGTGGCTATCCAAGTGAGTAAGCCACACCTCTTCACCACACCATGCCAACCTCTTCATGCCTCTTCACATGATACTTGCTCATCTGCACGACGAGGGTAAGGTTCTGACATTGTGTACTTTTTTTTCCTTCTTTTGTGAGGGATAAAAAAATAAAGGTGTAAGTGGTGGGCCCCAAATGAGTAAGTTGAGGTTAGTTGTGAGTGAAGAGAGGGTTAGTTGTGAAGAGGTGTTAAGGTGATGTGAAACCCGTGGGCCCCAAATGAAGAGCTTGAGGCTTGTCACCACACCTTCCACTCTTAGAGGGCACGGAGTGGTAACGCATGTTCAGCGTTATTCCTACATGGCATGTTGTTCAACGGCGTTATGCCGTTATTACCATTTCCACGTGTAGCTGCGTTGCCCATTGCGTTGGTATCGAAACGCACGTTATGATCATCAGCTTTGTTTCAAAAATAGCCCCTTGCCTCTAAAATGTGTACCGTTTGGGTGGGTAACGGCTATAACAAAAAAAAAAAGAAAAAAAATACAAATACAAATGTAAACCCTAACCCATCTTGGGTGGTATGCGTTCTTAAAAAAATATCATTCAATCCTCTCTTATCAACAATACCGCATCACCCGCAGCAGTGTTACATGAAGCAAAAAAAAAAAAAAAAAAAAAAAAAAAAAAAAAAAAAAAAAAAAACCACACACAAATTCATCCAGTAACAAAACAAAAAAAAATAATCCCAAAACAAATGTGGAGTGACGATCAGCTTTTATGAACTTGATGATGGGTTTTGGAAATCCTAACTCGAACAATGCCGAATCTTCGTCAAATCCTAACCCACTTAATTTGACACCCGAACAACAACAACAATTTATGTTAATGTGGCAACAAAATTTCACACTAACCCAAACCGAGCAATATACACCGCCAACACCACAAACCCAATCCTCACAAGCGGCGTCCGTGGAACCCGAAGCTATATCTCCACGAAAACATAAACGTGAAGGTAAACGGGTATCAAAAAGAGCCAAAGAAACCCAACAAGTGTATGATGAAAAAAATCCGGACGTGAGCAATACTACGTTACGTTGGACATCGGAAGAAGAATGTTTACTTGCCGTGTGGTGGGTGGCCGTTTCCGAGGATAAGAATGTTGGAGTTTCTCAAAAGTCGATTACGTTTTGGTATCGGGTTATGAATGAGTTCAACCGGAAAAAATTTCAAAATCGTAACAAAGATATGTTATCAAGCAAGTGGCATATGTTGAATGCAAATTGCCAAAAGTTCGAAGCGTGTTACAAACGTGCTAAACGTTTGAAAAAAAGTGGTGAAGGTGAAATGGATGATATGAGGCATGCTAGACAATTCTATCGTGACGAGCACAAAGGTGTTTCGTTTGGTCAAGAGGAAACGTGGTTGATTTTGAGGGCATGTCCAAAATGGGACGCGCCGGAACCGATTGATTTAACCGGAGATGTCCACGGTCAAAGCAACGAAGAGCTATTCGGTCATGATGCACGACCACGTCCGGACGGGAAAGCACGCACCGGGAAAAAACAAAAGTCCGATACATCAACTAGCACCGGGGGAAGTGCGTCAAGCAACTTGGAATCTATGACAAACGAGCTTCGACTTAGACGGGAAGCGGCCAAAATGGCGTACGACGCGGCTAGGGTGAAAGACGAGACGGCTACGCGTTTGAGAGAATTTAAATTTCTCGGTTTGAAAATGAGTGAAGTAGATCCGGACGCGGCCCCTTGGATCAAAATGGAAAAACAAAGAATCATGCTAAAATATAATTTGCATGATGCGCCAACCGACTAGTTTTTTTTTCCTCTTTATTTCGTATGTTTCATTTCGTAGTTTATTTCGTAATTTCTTTTATGTGTGTTTTTTTTTTAATTGTAATGTTTTTATTTCGTAATGTAATGTTTAGTTTTATTAATGAAATGTTTGAATGTTTAATAAATGAATTTGTTAAGGGTAGAATTTGTAAATTTGTAAAAAGTGGTGTTATTGGGTGTTATGCTTTTCTGGTGTTTTTGGTGTTATGTTATTTGGTGTTAAAAATTTAAAATGATATGGCGCTAATTAACGTGGCAGTGGTGTTGGTGTTATTTAGTGTTATGAATCCTTGCCCTCTTAGCATTATATCGATCCATATCGATCCATCATAATTTTACAAAACAAATATATCTAGGCGGCTATACATTTATTAAAAGTGTAAAATATATCCCCTTGAAAGTAGTATACCACTAAACCATATCATGCACAGCACAATGGAAAGTGATACTATTACGTACACTATTACCCTATTAGGTACAACATGTTAAATGTGCGCGTGTATCAGTGTATGCATGTATCTCAACTTCGAAGTGGATGAATCAAAGACATAAAAGATATGTATATATATGCTTCGGGACCACGTTCCACTGATTAAAGATATGAGATCTAAATAGCGTATATAGTGCGCTAGCCACCGGCCAATGAATCATTGTCCGTGATAAGCATTTTAACAGATGGAATAACATTAGCATATCAACTAAAATCTAGCTAGACCAACCTCAACTACTTCCTCTTAACAGAGTGTAAGACCATGACCCATGCTGTTTACTCGCGTGGTGCATAAATTTCGGACGTTTCTTTTTATGGGTTTATTACGAGTAGCATTTTAAGAAGTAGCGTTTAATCAATATACGAGAGCTAAATGTTCGTTTCCAAACAAGCATAATATTTTAACGCTGAATGTTAAAAGTTAAACACTGCATGCTTCTAAACGCTTCAAAGAACTCAGAAGGCAAACACAGTTAAAAAATTTGCTCATAAATCTAAGACGAAATCAGTTTTCTGATGAAAAATGCATTGGTTTATAAGTTCTGGTTACAAACCACACAAACACAACCACTTATAAAAAGGTCATAGAATTACCATATTTGCATTCACTTTTTCACTATGGTAGGTAGGTAAATGTGGTATGAAATGTTGCTGCTCAAGTAAAAAAGAAAATAAATTTTTTATTACAGAAATAATGAAAAGAGAATAAAGTTGGTTGGGATGTTGAAGTGAAGGGTTAAGAGTGTATATAAAAGAACAATGAATATGAGCCAACCAAGCACCGACACTCAATGTGGAGCTAAATACTGCCATGTGTCACACCTCAACATTCTTTTTTAGCTTCGTCAACCTTTTATTTATTGTTTTTTTTCTTTTTAAAGAAAAAGCGGTGACTGAGAAAAGAAAGCGACATCAAATTAGCTAGGTTAATTTTGTTTTACATTGTTAGTTTTTTTGACACGAGTAATATCACAAAAGTCACATGAAGAATAAGTCACTATGGTTTCACATATGAGTACGTAACATTACATCATTCTAGTGATATGGCTATGTTTGGTACATAAGATTGTTGAGAGATTGTGCTTATTTTTTCAAAAAATAAGCTACCTAAAAGATAATCTTTGTTTGGCACACATAACTTATAAGAGATTCTAAAAAAAATAATCTTCCATAATCTCTTAAAACCAAAGGTTACTTCATGTAGCTTATAAAAATAATCTCTTTTTATAATCTCCAGCACCAGCACCATCTCCAGCACCAGCACCAGTTCCAGCAACAGTTACTTTCGCCAAACATACCCATAGTGAAACGTTAATCATATGTTTTGTATATTTAGTCCTAAAAACAATACGTTAATCTTCTTTTAAAAGCATACTATTTTGCAAAATTGTTTTAACTAGTTCACTGCAGTTTTTAAAAATTGATCTTAAAGATGCTTTATTTGACTCTCTTAATAACTCGTCCTAAAATTTTCAACAGTAGAATTAATTTGATAACATGGACGAGAAGAGGAAAGAGTCGATGGCAATTAGTATTATCATCCTGTTATTAAGGATACGTGTCAAAACTATTTAAAATAAAAAGTCTTACCTCGTATTATACATGTAAGATGTGCAAGATATTTTAAATTGTTTATATTAAAAAGTTTAGATGATGATTGCTAATAATCATTTTTGCAACTATATAAATATACTGGCATGTCGACTGAATAATTTGAACAGAACGTGTGACCCGCCTAAATGATCTGACTAAGGGACCATAACATTTTACCATCTATCGTACTCAACAAATGAATATACCTCCAAATATCATAAATACAATATACGCAAGGTATCTTTAAAGACGTAAATTGCTATCGACATTGTTTATACTTCATATTGATGTCAACTAAACGATGTTTAAGTTTCAGCTACAATATCTTTTATGCCACTTATCGCTTAGATTTTTGTTGTTTACTTCAAAATCAAAACCTAGACTTTGACACTTGACAACAAAATATTACAAAACATTTTACAATTGTGTGCGATCGCGGGAACACTTTATCTAATAAAAACACGACGCGTATTCGTAAAAATTAATTTGTTATTAGTTTGGTCACACCATTTTTGTTTTTTTCTTAAAAAATCACTTCTTTTTAAATGAAATGATCAAATACTGCTATCTTTGTATTTTTCCCTAAATAAAATGTTATTTTGAGAAGATGTTGACGTATGTGTTCGAAGGACTCATATCGAACAACAAACGGTACACGTGATGACGTCAAATAATCTGATATTCTAAGTATCAATTTCCCCTCTGTATTGACCATTTTAGCTTAATATTGTCTATAGTTCTATCTTATTCCTTCACCTTTTGTTTCAGGACAATTAATGGAGTATGCAGCGGAGAATAGGCAAAGATAGACTTATTACGGACAAAAGCAACTACTACTTGAAGACTACGGCGTAACTAAGTGATGATGTTACGCCGTAGCATAATTATGACGTGGAATTATTCATTTATTGAAGACTACGCCGTAACTAGTAATAGCGTTACAGCGTAATGAAGTGTACGAGGCCAATTCATGGGATTCATGAAGACTACGGCGTAGCCTCTTATTTCATCTACGACGTAGTGGGGTTACGGCGTAGCTTGACTCTCCAACTACGCCGTAGCCAAGCCTTAAAGATAAGATCGAATGAAGATAACATAGCTACGGCGTAACTAGTTATGGCGTTACGCCGTAGCAACATCCTGGCCTATAAATACCAGACGAATTCTCACCTTGAAAATCATCTCCCCTCTCCCAAACCTTTCTAAGGTTTGGGAGAGCAACCACAGAAGAAGATGACGGAGTTAGGAGTCAGAAGATAGAAGTTCTCGTCTACATTAATCATTTGTATTCGAGTTTGGATTCTCTGATGCTTTTCTATAATCATTGGATGAATTCTTATTATTAATTCAAGTACATTTAAGTTATTTGTTCCTGTTTATTACTTCGTAGAGATATCTTCTTTGTCCATTCATGTGACCTAGTTTCGGTAGTATTATAAGCTTGTTTGTATCTGTTACGCTTTATGTGGTTGACTTAAGACCTCAATCCATTTAGTAGGCTAGAAGAATTGACCATAGGACACTAGCCTGACAGGTTGCGAGGAAATGGGAGGGATGACAACTGACCATACTGCCTTGTGTGAGAATTGACCATAGGACCACCTTACAAGTGGAGGTACTTAAGAAGTTAGAGAGGTTAAGACCCGAGAGGGCGACCTCTACCGAATGTGATCTATTAGGTCTGGTACTTAATGACTCAACCAAATATCTAACCTCGGCTTACTAACATGGGGTAGTGTCTGTGGTTCCTGAGGCGATAGGAAGGGAAGATAAGCTAGGACGACTTTACCCTACGACTTCTAGTGATATTTATGCCACTGTACGTTGTGTATGAACTGGAATAATTATCTGAATAGCTTGAATGATTACTCTATCTTACTGTTTTCTTTCTCTTGATTCGATTCTATGCGTTGTTAATCAATGCAAACAACTCTATTCAATATTCTTATAAATCTTTACCTCTTGTTACCACATAACATACTTTGATTTCTTTCACAGCAGCTCTTAGGGACGACACTCGGATTTACCTAGGCTCTACTACATCTGATCGGGTTCTCTGCCCGTTAGTATGTGCTTATCCTTGTATCTCTAAGTTTTATAAATGTAAAACAGGATGAAAATACGCATCAGGTTTTTGGTGCCGTTGCCGAGGAGCAGTTTGTTTAAAGACTTTAAGGTATGTTTATATTTGACAACATTATGAGACGTATACGCCTTTCTTCTGGTACGAAATTCGTTCTCTCGTATTACAATTTAAAATTTTTATCCATTACAAATTTATTACAGCGTAGTCACTTCTAAAACTACGCAGTAGCTATTTATCTCTTCAACTATTTTCGAATACTTGAAAATAGGTTACGGCGTAAACCAGTTTCTCAACTACGCAGTAACACCCTTCCTATATAAATTTGAATAAACTTCATTTTAGGGTTTTTACCACAATTTATAACCGCCACTACCTCTGTAAAAAAAAATTCGAAAAATTTTCTCGTTACGAATCCTCTATCTAATCTACTCTTCGAATGGCAGGTAATGATCCTTGATTATCCTCTTTTTCAATTTTTAAATTTATTAGGGTTTCTTATTGATTTTTAGGGATATCTATTTTGATGATATGCTATATGTTATTGACCACTTTAATCTCTCCCTGGGTTCGTCTAATCAGTTTCTTTAGCATATAATTAATCTTGGTTTTGACCTTTCGGGAATATTGAAGCTAAAAATAACTTAAAACGGTCTAGACATTACTATTGCGCGTATGCTAGTTTTCATTCTCACTTTTTATAGCGAGGGTAAATTTTATGGTTACGGCGTAGTTGATCTATCGTTGTCCGTAACCATGTGATGTGACTTTGCCGCAACAAGTTTGCTACGGTGTAATGTGGATATAGAGTTACGTCGTAGCTGGGTTTATGGTTATTCTGGGATATTTTGGGTTACGACGTAGCTAGTAATTGAACTACGGCGCAACAACTGGAATTACGGCGTAGCTAGTTCAGCACTACGCCGTAACGTTATAACAGACTACTTACATTTTGTAATTATTGCAAGAAACAACCCCGCTACTTATGTTGCTAAGATCTCGGACATCACTGATTACAGCTCTAGGAGGCCGCCTTCCTACAACTCTATCAAGAGTCCTATCCGGAGGTATGGATGGTGGTAAATTTATTGACGTTCCTTGGTTCGTGGCTAAGTTCTTTTTCGATGGCGCCAAAGGAGCACAATCGAAAAGCAAAATCCAAGGAGCACACCTCATTGGAAGATTGGCAAGGAGCTTGGGATTGATGACTCCGGAAAAATTGGCATTTGTGACAGTTTCCAAGAATACCGCTATGATTGGACTTAGTAAGCTCATCGAAAACAACATTTGTAAGGGTAATGGAATAGGTGGAGCCGATTTGATGCCAGAGGGGGCGGTAACTGGAGCTAGTGGGAGTGCAAGTGCAGGTGCAAGCTGTAGTCAAGCCGGTGGGAGCCAGGAGGAGGAAGTTGTGAGAGTTCATCCAACAATGACCCCGACGGATAGGTTTAGGGTCATTGAGGCACGTTCGGGACACATCGATACCGAAATGATCGATATGAGGAATTATGTTGATGATATGGCATCGGGTATCTTCGGTATGAGTGATCAGTTTGATGGGTTCCATGGTGATTTGAGGAGAATGCAAGCCGAGCAGCAGCGTTTCTTTCAATGGAACGCCAATCGTATGAGCGAAATCATGGCAAGCTTGCACCTCAACCATGAGCGTTGGAATGGGCCTCCCTAAGTTCATGTCCCCAACATTGGAGTTCAGCAGGGAGTGACATTCATGAACCCCCAGCAACAACCCGCCAGTACCTCTAACACTCCTTTTCACTCCATTAACCCCGACTCCATGGACCGCGACCACCTTCAGGGGTGAAATCCTCAGTATTATCAAACTATGATTTCGGTTATTTTTGAAACAATTTCTATGGCTCTTATTCAAACTTATTACAAGTATCTATGTCTGTAATAATTGAATTTCTAGGATTTATATCTTTACGATTAATCTTTGTACCTTTAGGTACAATTTTTCACTATAATTCTGTGCAGGATTTTATGCAGATATAACTAGTTACGGCGTAACCACATTATTGTGTTACGGCGTAGACACAACTACGAGAGTTACCAGTTGCCTAAAAACAGATCTACGGCGTAGATATTAACAGAACTACGTCGTAGATGGCAATCCGAGAGTTTGCTTCATAAATACACCAAACTACGGCGTAACTCCCCTTTGCAGTTACGGCGTATACCCCACACCGAGTGTTGGATATTTTGAAAGCACCAGTTACGGCGTAGCGGCTTATAAGTTTACGACGTAACAACTTTTTGGAGACCTTTTTGACAATTTGAGAGACTTGAGAGGGGAGTATATTCTTCCTTCCATGTTATTTTTGATTTCTATTTTTCTTTATCAGTTGTACAAATGGGACTTTGTACATCTTAAGTGGGGGGATAGGAAATAGAAATGACCACTTATTACCTTGAACTTTATTTTGCCCTCATTTTTCTAGTTTATTTTGAAAATTTTTGCAAATTTTAAACTTTTGACATCTTTTTCTTAACCGAACTAGAATAGACCTTAGCCGAGCACATTTAACCCTTGAATTAATATGGTGAGGTTTAGCCTATTCAGTTTCACCCTGTTTACCTAAATCCACCTAAATATTGAGTGTGCCGGTAGTTTTGTAAACTTTAGAACTTGGCTTTTACATCATTTCGAGACCATAAACGAGTAATGCGCTAGACACATTTGGAAGGAACAATTTTAGAAGACAATGTTTTAGGATTATCACCCAAATAGCCTTATATGTGTGTGTTTATCGATTAGTCACATCGACTTCTCGACCCCCGTGTAAACCCTTTGTTGCACTCATTTTTAGTGCAAAATTGTAAAACCCTAAATTCCGTAATCCTAATTTTACGTATAATTTGAAAATTTTCTAAGAAACGATACAAGTAATTATAAACGCGAATATAATTAAATGAATTAACCGTAAATCCATAAAATTATAATGAAACATCATATTAGAAATCTTTGAACATAGTTGAGCTCCAAAATAAGTTCGTGACCTAAAATAAATTCAAGAAACCATTTCGTTGCACGGGACATCGTTTTGGACCGTTTTTCTTCGTTACGCAACTTAAATCCAACCACAACCCAACATAAGCACAAGAAGTTAGCCCATGACCCTCCTAGGCCTTAGCCCATTTGACCCATACAAGAAAAATAAAGAGGGACCGGATTTATTTTTTCTACTGATACAAAAACACAAAACACGGTTTTCTTTAAAAACCCTAATCCTAATTTTTTTTTAAAGTCACGACTTAAGAAATTTATCTGCCTTCTCATTTTGCTTCTGATCGAGCTACATCAAGAGGTACAAGAGCGAGGTTTGGTGGAGTTCTTCACTTGGTTTATTGATTTGTATGCTAAGGGTTCAAGAGTTTTGGGTGTCGAATTTGTTTTGGGTTCTCTTGTCCTGCGAATTGGTTTCTGTCGAACCTAGGTATATCTTTATTTCCTCCCCTTTTGATTTTTGTTATGTCCTATCACGTTGAGAATTGTAGTTAAACAAGCATGGATCGAATAAGTACATATATAAGTTGTACATATGATATTTTTTAATGTAAGAGTCCACATGAAATCATAATAGTATAACATCACATGAAATCATAGAAAGCTAATGGTAATATGTTATGTCGAACTAGCCTTTTTGTCCAGCCCTAATACGATTTTAAACACATGTTAAGACCACATTAATGCTCATTAAACATGCTACTAAACCTGGAAACCCTAGATAATTAATAAGGGTCGGATTAAGGTTTAAAAAGTTAGGGTTGTGTCGTTTTCTGTCTCAACTATTGCTGTCCGGAAATTGAGTCGTGTTGCAAGCGTCATAAATGATAAAAATGTGTTTTTGGGCAATCCTTGAGTCTAAACATGAGTACTTTCTGTCTACTTTCCGAATATATAAATTTCATGGTGATTGGAGGTCGGGAGGTAAGCTTTTTGATTTTTACAAGATTAAGTTTCAAAACTGTGTTTCGGATGCCTGGAAATCAGTAGGCATTTTTGATTTTTCATTTTCAAACCATAAGGTTTTAAGAGCTCTCCTTTTACAGGGGTTAAACATAGGATATGTGTGACTTCCTGGAATTTTCGTAGATTTTTCTGAAGAGTATAAATGGGCGAACCAAAGGCAAACTTTCTGGGTGTTTGTGCAGTTATTTTTCTGGGTAGGTCTGGAAAGAAGAATTTTTAAATGTTACTTGCACTTATTAATAAAATCTTCAAAAATTTGAGTAACTACTTAAATTATGTGGGAACCTCAGGAAAAATTGGGAGAGTCTTTGGAGTTCATTTGATGTGTCTTAAAATTCGTGAGAAACTGACCCAGATTTGTAAAATAAGCCTAAAATAAGTTATGAATATAACTATAAGTATAAATCATTAAAGACCATTTATAACTTATGAAATAAACATATAAGAATTAAGTGATCCCTATTTCGTGTAGATCATTTGAAGAGGCGTGATGTTGTTTTCTTGTGCTCATTCATTCGTTTGCTTTCCTTGCATACACGTTAAGGTACAAATATTCTGACCTTTTCAGTAAAGGTTTCTCATGATTTCTTTTCTCTTGCTATCTTTCATTCTGATTAGGATTCCCTGTGCTATTGCTATGAGTCCTTTTTGTTTTCTGAACTTTTCTGTGCTGAACCTTTTGTTTATCTGAACCTTTGCTATATTGAACTTTGTGATTTGGACCTTCTGATTTGGACTTTCTGATTTGGACCTTATGATATGAACCCTCTGATATGTATTTCTGATTTGGACTATTATGATGACCTATGATCTGTGTCATTTTATGACATTCTTTATGACCTATTCTAGTTTGACACCCGAGCCATTTCACTAGGCATGGGGGTTCCATGTCCGTGTCAGTGATGCACCTCTGACATGACTCTAGGGCAGTAGAGTGATGTTCTGCCACGTCCGCTTTCTGTTATATAATGTGCACGCTTTATGATATGATTTATTATCGCCAATCTGATTTCTGTGGGGGCGTATGGATGCATACTAGATCTGTTATCTGTTATATGTTATATGTTATTATCTGGTGATTGATGCTGCGTGCATGCACGTCCTTCACAACTCTGGTAGGTCTCCCCTACATATGTTGCCTTATGTGTGATTATGATTATGTTTTGATATATGTTTCTGGGTTTTTGGTAGATGACTAACCTTTACCTCTAAACCTTATTTCTGTTCTCTTTACTTTGAATACTTCTGTTATTTCCCTTTACACCATATTCTGTATTCGTTTCTGTTTCATATTACTTTGTTGTTATATCTGTTCACTGCGCTTTTGAAGCTCAGCCGCATTTCTTTTCTTCAGCGGCAGGTATCTAAGCTAGGAGTTGGGTTTTGCTTATGGGATTGAGTGCTAAGTGTGGACTTACCTTAGAGATCTTTGCTTTGGATATTTGATACTATTTTTAAGACTCAGTTTATTTCTGTTTATTTCTGTTGGATATTTTCATTTGGGAACTTATGTAACCTAAAGTCATGTTGACTTACTCTATTTTGGTTATTTATGATAAGACTTCCGTTTGTTTATATTTATGTATGCATTTGATATGACACCATCTTGTAATACTATCCCCTGCACATCAGCTTTTAAGCTAAGTTCATAGGCTCTTAGCTACTTCATTACTTGAGCTTTTTGATTGATTTTTGGGGCAAACTGAAGCTCATACAGCTAGCTTTTAGGATCTGTGCTTGGTTTGCTAGTTACAGCTTATTTTGATTGCTTAAATTGATTTGCTAATCTGTCCCATTCAGTAGTTTAAACTGATTGATCAGTTTTGAGCATTTGGTGATAATTGCTTGAGTTCTTGAATCCATTGTTCCTTTTGAGTGTTTTCAAGTTTGTTTGACCTATTTTAACTGTCTTGAGCTTATTGGTGCCCATCTGTGCTTATTTGGCTTATAATTGAGCTTATTTTGGACTGATTTGGCTTGCAATTGCATCATCAAGGTTTCTTTTGGTCTTAAATAAGCATTTTTGAACTTATTTGAGTCATAAAAGTATTCTGGAAAAGTTTGACCAGATTTGGCCAAACAGCTTATTTATAAGCACTTTTCTAAACTGCTTTTTGGCCTAAATAAGCACTTAACTGCTTAATTGTCCCAATTTTCTTTTTCCAGTAGCATTAGAATAATATTTTAGATTTTCCATATAAATTTTAGAATTTTTAGATTTGTTTTGATATTTCTTTTTAATTTTTCTTTATTTTCAAGTACTTTTTAATTCAAATTAAATAACTAAAAGACAAAAATAGTTTTCATTTTTATTTTTAAATTTATTGGTAGTTCAGTTAGATTTTTAAAAATTATATTTGTAGATTAAATCTTTTATTTGCTAATTAGTTTAATTTTCTTTTATTAAACAAAAATACAAAAATAGTTTTTAATTCTTAAATAAAAATAAAAAGCCAAAAATAATAATTTTCTTTTTCTAAAAATTTTCTTTTATCATTTTTAGTTTTTAAAAAATTAAATTGCATCCCTAGCATTAGATTTGCATTAATTTCACGTTTTTAGTTGTTACGTTACGTTTATTTTACGTTTATTAATTCGTAGTTACGTTTTTAGCTTACGTGTGCTTTGACTACGTGATTTGCTTTTCTTATTACTTGATTGTGTTTTATTTGATTATCATTAGTGTAATTCTCATCGTTATCTCTTTTACCATTTTTCACTACACGTTTTTCGATTCGGAAATCGATATTCCATTTAGCCTTCACACGGACACGACCCGGGTAATTTCTTATTAAGAAATTATTTGGAAAAATACTATACTAAAACGATCACACAAAGTTTTTGGTGCCGCTGCCGGGGAAGGTTAAAGTGAATTTTTGTTTTCGTTTTTAAATCGTGATTTGAAAATCCTTCCTTTTACGTATTTTCTTATATAAAAAGTAAAAAAAAAAATCACAAAAACGAAACACTTTTCCTAAAGTGTTTGAAAAATACCAAAAATAAAATAAACATCCTCGGTCTTCCGTTGAAGGAGGGCGGTTGTAAACCAAATAAGCTTTCTCAACAAAAGATAATCGTGAAATCTCTTGGAATTTTCGTAGATTTTTCTGAAGAGTATAAATGGGCGAACCAAAGGCGAACTTTCAGGGTGTTTGTGCAGTTATTTTTCTGGGTAGGTCTGGAAAGACGAATTTTAAAAGGGTACTTTCACTTATTAATAAAATATGCAAAAATTTTAGTAACTACTTAACTTATGTGGGAACCTCAGGAAAAATTGGGAGAGTCTCTGGAGTTCATTTGATGTGTTTTAAAATTCGTGAGAAACTGATCCAGATTTGTAAAATATAAGTATAAATCATTAAAGACCATTTATAACTTATGTAATAAACATATAAGTATTAAGTGATCCCTATTTCGTGTAGATCATTTGAAGAGGCGTGACGTTGTTTTCTTGTGTTCATTCATTCGTTTGCTTTCCTTGCATACACGTTAAGGTACAGATATTCTGACCTTTTCAGTGAAGGTTTCTCATGATTTCTTTTCTCTTGCTATCTTTCATTCTGATTAGGATTCCCTGTGCCATTGCTATGAATCCCTTTTGTTTTCTGAACTTTTCTGTGCCGAACCTTTTGTTTATCTGAACCTTTGCTATATTGAACTTTAGGATTTGGACCTTCTGATTTGGACTTTCTGATTTGGACCTTATGATATGAACCCTCTGATATGTATTTCTGATTTGGACTATTATGATGACCTATGATCTGTGTCATTTTATGACATTCTGTATGACCTATTCTAGTTTGACACCCGAGCCATTTCACTAGGCATGGGGGTTCCATGTCTGTGTCAGTGATGCACCTCTGACATGACTCTAGGGCAGTAGAGTGAAGTTCTGCCACGTCCCCTTTCTGTTATATAATGTGCATGCTTTATGATATGATTTATTATCGCCAATCTGATTTCTGTGGGGGTGTATCGATGCATCTTAGATCTGTTATCTGTTATCTGTTATTATCTGGTGATTGATGTTGCGTGCATGCACGTCCTTCACAACTCTGGTAGGTCTCCCGTACATATGTTGCCTTATGTATGATTATGATTATGTGATGATATATGTTTCTGGGCTCGTGGTAGATGACTAACCTTTACCTCTAAACCTTATTTGTGTTCTCTTTACTTTGACTACTTCTGTTATTTCCCTTTACACCATATTCTGTATTCGTTTCTGTTTCATATTACTTTGTTGTTATATCTGTTCACTGAGCTTTTGAAGCTTAGCCGCATTTCTTTTCTTCCGTAGTAGGTATCTAAGCTAGGAGCTGGGTTTTGCCTATGGGATTGAGTGTTAAGTGTGGACTTACCTTAGAGATCTTAGCTTTGGATATTTGATACTATTTTTAAGACTCAGTTTATTTTTGTTTATTTCTGTTGGATATTTTCATTTGGGAACTTATGTAACTTAAAGTCATGTTGACTTACTCTATTTTGGTTATTTATGATAAGACTTCCGTTTGTTTATATTTATGTATGCTTCTGATATGACACCATATTGTAATACTTTTACCCTTGTCGGGTTGGGGTGTTACAAATTATGGTATTAGAGACCAGGTTGTGACTTGTAATACATAAAACCTTGACCTGTGAAGTTTAGACCCTTAAGTTTCCACTGTAGGCGCTCATAAGATAACCTTTGAGAATTTGCTTTAGGATCTCCCCATAGGAACTTAAGTTATCACCAGTGAGGAATGGGTAGACTAGAACATCTATGTAAGTAGCATTGCTTCCACATCACTCTGATTCATGCCTCTGCCCTAAGTTAAGCCTTATAAGAACTTTTTATTCGCAGTTAGAAGTTGTGCTCAACCTAAGCTTAGTAACCAAGTAGGTTTACAGTGCCTCGGGAACTACATGGATACCTTACACCATTTAAGTTTCACTCTCTGATTTTGATCTCCATTTTCGATTTGTTTGATAAACAGTTTGATTCCTTTCCGACCACTCCGAAGGTTACACGACCATAATGTATTTGACACATTCTGCGAATTCATTACTTGTGCTGGATATAAGATGTATCATTTGATACTACTCGACTCTGCATAACCCATTTCTATTCCTATGAGAAATCTGGTGGTTATTAGCCACGAGTATAGGAAATTGTCCACTCCATTTTGATGACGGAATTCACTTCTGCTTAACCTACTTAAGCTTCCGTTACCTTATAGTAAATCCTCCGAATGGCTTATGTTCTTTATTAGAATTCCGTTCTGTGTTCATTCTGCGTATGTCAGATAAATATTTTGTTATGCGAATTGTGACGAATTGTGAAAGACCTGATGCGTTTGACAACATGCTTCATTTTGATGATATTTATTTGGTTTCGTTACGTTTATTATAAGTTTTTTTTCTCTGACGTCATTCCGTTATTGATATTTGATTAGGGCCAACCCTAGGATGTAGTTGGACTGTTAGGCGGTTTGTAGATTTTGATTCACGACTTGAGATAGAGTATGACCATCATGAGGGCATATTATGTGAGGCTTGTATTATGATGCCTGATCAACGTGATAATACTGATGTCATATAAGTGCACTTATTGTTTTCATAGGATATCTTGAGGAGTACCTTAGAGAAGCCTTAGATTTCTGTTTTCGTTGGCGACTATCTGCGATTAGTAAGACTTTAGGTTCTTTCGACCTATACGTTAGATCTGCCTTATCGCCGTATGATTTGATATGTTTGAATCCTCGAGATATGTTTGTTGATCTCTGCATTTTGAAAATGATCTTAGGTTTCTTTGTAGAGCTTTCTACCGTCCGATGTCCTCGATTGAATTGTTTTCTATTTGCTTGTATGCCAGTGTTCATATGGAGGGGTACACATATGCTTTACTACTTATACGTTTCACGTCTGCGGGACCGTTATATTATGATTTGTTAGAATCAAGATCTGAACTATGGGAAACCGAATTTGGACTATTATTGAGAATGCTTGGGAAGGTTACATTGGAAGCATGATTGTTCGAGAATTTGTAAGAATAACGTTTTGTGAGTTAGTCCTCGATTATTTGACCGTTTGATATTCCTGTACGTTTCGGGGGAGGTTTCCGGTCTTCTAACTCTACCTCCTCAATTGTCGCATGTTCATAACGTCTTCCGTGTAGCTCTTCCGAGGGGATATCCCTATCATTCTTTGCATGCGACATCCTATTCATTTGATTTAACGTCACTTAATGTGTTCCTTTGGTGTAAAACGAAAATATCTTAGATCAACAAGATAGGGTCATGAGAAACCAAGTTTTCACGTTTTCCATGATTTGATACGTCTTCATTTCGTTACATTTTAAATTTCACGGACGAAATTTTCTTTTTAGAGGGGAAGAGTTGTAAAACCCTAAATTCCGTAATCCTAATTTTACGTATAATTTGAAAATTTTCTAAGAAACGATACAAGTAATTATAAACGCGAATATAATTAAATGAATTAACCGTAAATCCATAAAATTATAATGAAACATCATATTAGAAATCTTTGAACATAGTTGAGCTCCAAAATAAGTTCGTGACCTAAAATAAATTCGAGAAACCATTTCGTTGCACGGGACATCGTTTTGGACCGTTTTTCTTTCGTTACGCAACTTAAATCCAACCACAACCCAACATAAGCACAAGAAGTTAGCCCATGACCCTCCTAGGCCTTAGCCCATTCGACCCATACAAGAAAAATAAAGAGGGACCGGATTTATTTTTTCTACTGATACAAAAACACAAAACATGATTTTCTTTAAAAACCCTAACCCTAATTTTTTTTAAAGTCACGGCTTAAGAAATTTTTCTGCCTTCTCATTTTGCTTCTGATCGAGCTACATCAAGAGGTACAAGAGCGAGGTTTGGTGGAGTTCTTCACTTGGTTTATTGATTTGTATTACCAAATCCCTTGGGACAACCTCGACCTACCCACCTTTACTATACCGGACGAGTATACTTGCTCGTATGTGTTAGATAGTTAATCGGATAAATCGTGTTTATAAATTTTAAAACTTGTACACATAATCGACACATCAAAGACCCGAGAGGGCGACCTCTACCGAATGTGCTATATTAGGTCTGGCACTTAATGACTCAACCAAATATCTAACCTCGGCTTACTAGCATGGGGTAGTGTCTGTGGTTTCTGAGGCGATAGGAAGGGAAGATAGGCTAGGACGACTTTACCCTACGACTTCTAGTGATATTTATGCCACTGTACGTTGTGTATGAACTGGAATAATTATCTGAATAGCTTGAATGATTACTCTAGCTTACTGTTTTCTTTCTCTTGATTTGATTCTGTGCGTTGTTAATCAATGCAAACAACTCTATTCAATATTCTTATAAATCTTTACCTCTTGTTACCACATAACATACTTTGATTTCTTTCCCAGCAGCTCTTAGGGACGACACTCGGATTTACCTAGGCTCTACTACATCTGATCGGGTTCTCTGCCCATTAGTATGTGTTTATCCTTGTATCTCTAAGTTTTATAAATGTAAAACAGGATGAAAATACGCATCAGGTTTTTGGTGCCGTTGCCGGGGAGCAGTTTGTTTAAAGACTTTAAGGTATGTTTATATTTGACAACATTATGAGACGTATACGCCTTTCTTCAGGTACGAAATTCGTTCTCTCGTATTACAATTTAAAAATTTTATCCATTACAAATTTATTATGGCATAGTCACTTCTAAAACTACGCAGTAGCTATTTATCTCTTCAACTATTTTCGAATCCTTGAAAATAGGTTACGGCGTAAACCAGTTTCTCAACTACGCCGTAACACCCTTCCTATATAAATTTGAATAAACTTCATTTTAGGGTTTTTACCACAATTTATAACCGCCACTACCTCTGTAAAAAAAATTTTCGAAAAATTTTCTCGTTACGAATCCTCTATCTAATCTACTCTTCGAATGGCAGGCAATGATCCTTGATTATCCTCTTTTTCAATTTTTAAATTTATTAGGGTTTCTTATTGATTTTTAGGGATATCTATTTTGATGCTATGCTATATGTTATTGACCACTTTAATCTCTCCCTGGGTTCGTCTAATCAGTCTCCCAGTTACTTGATTAAGTTTTAGCATATAATTAATCTTGGTTTTGACCTTTCGGGAATATTGAAGCTAAAAATAACTAAAAACGGTCTAGACATTAGTATTGCGCGTATGCTAGTTTTCATTCTCACTTTTTATAGTGATGGTAAATTTTATGGTTACGGCGTAGTTGATCTATCGTTGTCCGTAACCATGTGATGTGACTTTGCTGCAGCAAGTTTGCTACGGCGTAATATGGATATTGAGTTACGCCGTAGCTGGGTTTATGGTTATTCTGGGATATTTTGGGTTACGATGTAGCTAGTAATTGAACTACGGCGCAACAACTGGAATTACGGCGTAGCTAGTTCAGCACTACGCCGTAACGTTATAAAAGACTACTTACATTTTGTAATTATTGCAGGAAACAACCCCGCTACTTATGTTGCTAAGATCTCGGACATCACTGATTACAACTCTAGGAGGCCGCCTTCCTACAACTCTATCAAGAGTTCTATCCGGAGGTATGGATGGGGGTAAATTTATTGACGTTCCTTAGTTCGTGGCTAAGTTCTTTTTCGATGGCGCCAAAGGAGCACAATCGAAAAGCAAAATCCAAGGAGCACACCTCATTGGAAGATTGGCAAGGAGCTTGGGATTGATGACTCCGGAAAAATTGGCATTTGTGACAGTTTCCAAGAATACCACTATGATTGGACTTAGTAAGCTCATCGAAAACAACATTTGCAAGGTTAATGGAATAGGTGGAGCCGATTTGATGCCAGAGGGGGCGGTAACTGGAGCTAGTGGGAGTGCAAGTGCAGGTGCAAGCTGTAGTCAAGCCGGTGGGAGCCAGGAGGAGGAAGTTGTGAGAGTTCATCCAACAATGACCACGACGGATAGGTTTAGGGTCATTGAGGCACGTTTGGGACACATCGATACCGAAATGATCGATATGAGGAATTATGTTGATGATATGGCATCGGGTATCTTCGGTATGAGTGATCAGTTTGATGGGTTCCATGGTGATTTGAGGAGAATGCAAGCCGAGCAGCAGCGTTTCTTTCAATGGAACGCCAATCGTATGAGCGAAATCATGGCAAGCTTGCACCTCAACCATGAGCGTTGGAATGGGCCTCCCTAAGTTCATGTCCCCAACATTGGAGTTCAGCAGGGAGTGACATTCATGAACCCCCAGCAACAACCCGCCAGTACCTCTAGCACTCCTTTTCACTCCATTAACCCCGACTCCATGGACCGCGACCACCTTCAGGGGTGAAATCCTCAGTATTATCAAACTATGATTTCGGTTATTTTTGAAACAATTTCTATGGCTCTTATTCAAACTTATTACAAGTATCTATGTCTGTAATAATTGAATTTCTAGGATTTATATCTTTACGATTAATCTTTGTACCTTTAGGTACAATTTTTCACTATAATTTTGTGCAGGATTTTATGCAGATATAACTAGTTACGGCGTAACCACATTATTGTGTTACGCCGTAGACACAACTACGAGAGTTACCAGTTGCCTAAAAACAGATCTACGGCGTAGATATTAACAGAACTACGTCGTAGATGGCAATCCGAGAGTTTGCTTCATAAATACACCAAACTACGGCGTAACTCCCCTTTGCAGTTACGGCGTATACCCCACACCGAGTGTTGGATATTTTGAAAGCACCAGTTACGGCGTAGCGGCTTATAAGTTTACGACGTAACAACTTTTTGGAGACCTTTTTGACAAGAGAGACTTGAGAGGGGAGTATATTCTTCCTTCCATGTTATTTTTGATTTCTATTTTTCTTTATCAGTTGTACAAATGGGACTTTGTACATCTTAAGTGGGGGGATAGGAAATAGAAATGACCACTTATTACCTTGAACTTCATTTTGCCCTCATTTTTCTAGTTTATTTTGAAATTTTTTGCAAATTTTAAACTTTTGACATCTTTTTCTCAACCGAGCTAGAATAGACCTTAGCCAAGCACATTTAACCCTTGAATTAATATGGTGAGGTTTAGCCTATTCAGTTTCACCCTGTTTACCCAAATCCACCTAAATGTTGAGTGTGCCGGTAGTTTTGTAAACTTTAGAACTTGGCTTTTACATCATTTCGAGACCTTAAACGAGTAATGTGCTAGACACATTTGGAAGGAACAATTTTAGAAGGCAATGTTTTAGGATTATCACCCAAATAGCCTTATATGTGTGTGTTTATCGATTAGTCACATCGACTTCTCGACCCCCGTGTAAACCCTTTGTTACACTCATTTTTAGTGCAAAATTGTAAAACCCTAAATTCCGTAATCCTAATTTTACGTATAATTTGAAAATTTTCTAAGAAACGATACCAGTAATTATAAACGCGAATATAATTAAATGAATTAACCGTAAATCCATAAAATTATAACGAAACATCATATTAGAAATCTTTGAACATATTTGAGCTCCAAAATAAGTTCGTGACCTAAAATAAATTCGAGAAACCATTTCGTTGCACGGGACATCGTTTTGGATCGTTTTTCTTTCGTTACGCAACTTAAATCCAACTACAACCCAACATAAGCCCAAGAAGTTAGCCCATGACCTTCCTAGGCCTTAGCCCATTCGACCCATAAAAGAAAAATAAAGAGGGACCGGATTTATTTTTTCTACTCACACAAAAACACAAAACACGGTTTTCTTTAAAAACCCTAACTCTAAATATTTTTTTTTTAAAAGTCACAGATTAATAAATTTTTCTGCCTTCTCCTTTTGCTTCTGATCAAGCCACATCAAGAGGTACAAGAGCGAGGTTTGGTGGAGTTCTTCACTTGGTTTATTGATTTGTACGCTAAGGGTTCAAGAGTTTTTGGTGTCGAATTTGTTTTGGGTTCTCTTGTCCTGCGAATTGGTTTCTGTCGAACCTAAGTATATCTTTATTTCCTCCCCTTTTGATTTTTGTTATGTCCTATCACGTTGAGAATTGTAGTTAAACAAGCATGGATCGAATAAGTACATATATAAGTTGTACGTATGATATGTTTTAATGTAAGACTCAACATGAAATCATAATAGTATAACATCACATGAAATCATAGAAAGCTAATGCTAATATGTTATGTCGAACTAGCCTTTTTGTCCAGCCCTAATACGATTTTAAATACATGTTAAGACCACATTAATGCTCATTAAACATGCTACTAAACCTGGAAACCCTAGATAATTAATAAGGGTCGGATTAAGGTTTAAAAAGTTAGGGTTGTGTCGTTTTCTATCTCAACTATTGCTGTCCAGAAATTGAGTCGTGTTGCAAGGGTCATAAATGATAAAAATGTGTTTTTGGGCGATCCTTGAGTCTAAACATGAGTACTTTCTATCTAATTTATGAATATATAAATTTCATGGTGATTGGAGGTCGGGAGGTAAGCTTTTTGATTTCTACAAGATTAAGTGTCAAAATTGTGTTTCAGATGCCTGGAAATCAGTAGGCGTTTTTGATTTTTCATTTTCAACCATAAGGATTTAAGAGCTCACCTTTTACAGGGGTTAAATATAGGATATGTGTGACTTCCTGGAATTTTCGTAGATTTTTCTGAAGAGTATAAATGGGCTAACCAAAGGCAAACTTTCTGGGTGTTTGTGCAGTTATTTTTCTGGGTAGGTCTGGAAAGACGAGTTTTTAAAGGGTACTTGCACTTTTTAATAAAATCTGCAAAAATTTGAGTAACTACTTAACTTATATGGGAACCTCAGGAAAAATTGGGAGAGTCTCTGGAGTTCATTTGATGTGTCTTAAAATTCGTGAGAAACTGACTCAGATTTGTAAAATAAGCCTAAAATAAGTTATGAGTATAACTATAAGTATAAATCATTAGAGACCATTTATAACTTATGAAATAAACATATAAGTATTAAGTGATCCTTATTTCGTGTAGATCATTTGAAGAGGCGTGACGTTGATTTCTTGTGTTCATTCATTCGTTTGCTTTCCTTGCATACACGTTAAGGTACAGATATTCTGACCTTTTCAGTAAAGGTTTCTGATGAGTGTGTAAATACTCATCATTTTTGTCTTATCTGAACTGCAAAAACATCCAAAAACACTCAGAAATGCATCAAAATACTGAAAATATCCCAGGATTGTGTTTTATATGTTTCAGATGCAAAATGATTAAAAACAAATGAAAAACGAACAAAATTTGCATAATTGGCAGTTTCAGTCCCTCAACTTTCAAAACTTGTCAAAATTAGTCCCTGAGCATTTATTTTGTAAGAAAAGTCACCAAAGGTCCTTTTGAAATCACAAGTTGTCATAATTAGTCCTTTGGTGAATAATTTCAAAAGTTTACAAGTTTGGTCCCTCTACTTTCAGAAATTGTCAGAAATGGTCCCTGGAAGAAATATTTTGAAGAAAAGTCTACATTAGTCCTCCAGGAATCACAAAATGACAACTCTGGCCCTTGGAGTTCAATTTTGAAGTTTTGGCAGAACTAGTCCCTCTAGTTTGAAAGATTGGCAGAAAATACCCCTGGATATGGAAAATTGCAAAAATGGTCCTTGGGTTATTCAACCTGGCAAGAATGCCCTTTTGATAAGTTTGGAAAGTTGTCAACTTCAGTCCCTGGAAAAACAGCATATTACATAATTATCCTTGGGCTTAAATTTCTTCCTAAACCAAACCAACCCTTTTATTTTATAAACCCAACACTAAATCCTAACCCACTAAAACACAACCCACCCTTTCCTGTGCCAAATCCCATTTCTAGCCAACCAGCCCAACCCTTTTTTATAAAATTCCCACCAGGGTTTGACCCGGTCAAAACAACTCTTCCCTTCCCACCAATAACAACCCTTCACCCCCTACAATACCACCCACCTTCAACCACTTGCAATCCAGTCACCTCCACGCCCCTCCTACTCACATCCTACTCGCTCCAAGACACACACTCCAGCCCAAAACCCACCTTCCCCTGCCAATATTTAACTCCCCAGTTGCAAAAAAACCTTTTTCCCGCCAAAAAGCCAATTCAATGGCTAGGATGATTCAGACCTAATCCAAAGGCTCACAATTAGTGGGAAAGAAGCAGAGGACCCCACAAAACCCTAGAAGTCACACTATTAAAGAAAGAAGATAGACAGAGAAGCAGAGTTAGTTGTAGTTTTAGTATAGAATTTCCGACTTAGTATAATTTAGTTTCAGTTGTAATTTTTAGTTACAAAGCTTGTAATCAGTATTTCCAAGTAATCTAACTTTTCCTAAGCATAATTTAAAGTTTCCCTTTAGAAATTTAAGAATTTTACCATTTTCTTAGTGAAAATTCTCAGTTTAGTTTTAATGTGGTTAAAAAGATGTTATCAATGTGTTTAAGCTCATTTATGCTCATTATATAAGTTCTTAAAGTCTCTAAGGTTTCAAATTAGTTTAAGCTCATTAAAGAAAAATTCTCAAAAATCACAAAAAAATAGTAGATAAATCAAAAATCAGTTTATAGAAAGATGAAGCAAAGGAACATGGTTGATTCAGGAAGGCATGGGTTTAGTAGCTTCATGAGAAGCTTAGGTGTGTGACTTGAGTCCCTGGTACCCTTGTTTCTCAGCTGGAAGCCCTTGTGAGCATTTTTTCATAATTTTACATTTTCACTGTAGAATAAGCTATATGCTTTCATCTATGTATTTTCATGTTTATATGATGTATGTTAGTTAATTTATTGTGTAAAACCACATGCTTGTTCATTTAGATATTTAGTTGCTCAGTATATGTATTTCTCAGTCAAAATAGCATAAGTGTGATTCATGTGTATGATGCTATTGTTGTTAATGTTTTATGCTCCTATGATCTTATGTTATCATATTATGACCATTTGCTTCAATAATCACAAAATAGTATGTTTAAGGGAGTGTTTGGATTAAACTTGTTCTAGGAGTTGTGCCTCGTTATTGTTGTTGTTTTTGGTATATGCATGTCCCTTTAAGTTCTAATAGGTTATTTCAGTCATAAAATACTAGTGTTGTTCTTAAAAAAGTCAAATCTACCTTTAATCCCATTCATGTGTTAACTGTTAGAAGCCTAGGTCCCATAATCTCTCATTTCAGTGCATCAATACTTAGAATAGCTTAAAATAGTTTCATTGTAGCTTCTTATACCATTTTCAGTAACCTAGGATAGATTGAATCTCATGTAAGTCAACATTTCACAAAACCTCAAAAAGTCAAATTCAGAGTTAATAAATTTTTGAATAAACTTGCTAATTTTCTCTAGGGTTTAATATTAGGTTTCTAGATTTGTGCTCTTTGGATAATAATCTTTTGCTGCTCATTTTCATTAGGATATTTTTAGTTGATTTTATTAAGTTAGTTTAACTGCTTATTTAATGGCTTCTTGTTAGTGCTTTTTCTCAAAACTCCCATGTGCACAGTCTCACTGCCACTTTCATAAGCTCACATCTTATTCATCTTTGAGCTTTAGCTTGTGAGAATTGTTGTTTTTAGAAGCCCTTCTGGCCTATTTCTTGAGAATGTGCTTATTTTTCACTGTACTGCTTATCTAAGTGCTTATTTTTGGATCTCTATTTTGTCTCATCACAACTCATATACTGGGTAATCAGTATGATGGAGCCTAGTTGATAAGCTCATTTTGAGCTTATTAGTGGGATCCAGGTTGTAACCTTGGGCTTTTTGGAAAGCTCAGGAACCATTCTTGCTAGTTTAGGGCTTATCAGCTACTTTCTAGCTTATTTGATAAGCCTGCAAGTAGCTTTTAACTTGTTCCATCTCACTGAGTGTTTTGATCATTCAGAGTTTATGAGCTTTTTCATAAGCCTCTCAAAAGCTTATTAGTAAAACCCAGCTTGTGTACTTTAGCTTTTTGAAAAGCTCTTACACCTAACTTTCCAGTTCCAAGCTTCCCTTGGTCTTTTGAGCTTATTATCAAGGCTTAATCAAGCATGCTAATTGGCCTTAAGGCCTGTTTGGTCAACAGTTGGGTTTGGATTTGCTTAATCCTACTTCTAGCTTATTCAGTGCCTTTGTCCTATCATTTCAGCTTATTCCTAGTATATCTAACTTGTTCTTAGCTTATTCCAACCTCTTTGTTCATTTTGTAGCTTTTACATAGCTTTTCCAAGTTCAAAATCCATTTTCTAGCTTATTATGTGGTCTGTGTGGATTAAAAGCTCACACTGAGCTTATTTATAAGTTCTAAAAATATTGTCTTTGTTAAAGTTACTCATTTTCAGTGTATAAATAGTTTTCAAAAAGAAAAATAAAAAAAAAATCATCACTTTTTAAAATAGTGATAGCTTCTATTTAAGAAGTTTTAGCTATTTAGCTTATTTTTCAATTTTTTCATTAAGCACTTGTACTTTTTATAATTTTATTAGGATTCTGCGTTATTATAGTATTTGTATAAAAAATTTCATAATTTTATCTTTTCATTTAGTATTTATAATAATTAATAATAGTTAAAATAGTTTTAATTAAAAAACCAAAAAGAAAATCACCTACTGTTTAATTTTAATCTCTAGCACTTTTTTATATTTTTCCTAGGTTTTATAAGTCATTTAGTATTTTTATAAAATATTTTCATAATTATTACTGTTAATTTGCTATTATTCTCATTTAATTTAGTTTAAATAGTTTTTAATTAATAACTAAGTAAATAATTAGTAAAATAGTTTAATAATATTTTTTATAAACTTTTTATAATTTTTTAGGATTCCTGTAATGGTTAATTAGTTTTATAAAATATTTCTTAATTTTCTAAGTCATTTTTAGTATAATTTGTAATTTAAATTAGTTAAATTAGTTTAATTAATATAATTAGTAATTAATTAGTATTAAATCCACAAAAAGACAAAAATATATATTTTTAGTTTTTATATTATTTTTAAGTTATTTTAGAATTTTTAAAAATAAATTTTCATTTTCTTAGTTTTAATTTAATATTATATTATATTTAGTTAAGTTTAATTAATAATTAGTATTAAATAGTTTTTAATTAATATTAAATAATAAAATAATCAAAAATATATTTTTCTTTTTTTATAAAATTTTCTTTTAATATTAAGTTCGTAAAAAAGTCATTTTCACCCCCTGTAGTTTGTTTTTGTGTGATTCCCACTTTTTCAGTACGCATTTGCATTTTGATTACGTTTTTAGTTATCTGATTCCCAGTAATTGCTTATATCTGTTATTTATTTCATTTCCGTTAGTGTAAATCAACCCAAATCATTATCTGGTTACTTTCCCGATCACTAAATCATTCAAACGTTTCCCAAAACACAATTTCAACCTCGTTGGGACATAACGACCCGTGAATACACTGTGCTTTCAACGGATCATAAATTGATCACTTTCTCTCTTATAGCTTGACTTTGTTGACCAAGCACCCTTGGTTGACTTAGTTGACTATTTGGAGTGAGTCAAATTTTGGCGCCGCTGCCGGGGAGGTTGTTGCGTGTTTTCAAAAACGTTTAAGTTTAGTGATTTTCAAAACCCTCCTTGTACAAATTTCATCACTTTGTAAATTTTGTAAAAATCTTAATCGAATCAGAAAAAGTCATTAACACTTTTCCTAAAGTGTTAACAACACCAAAAAAATCATAAACAACAAAACAAATCGTGAAGTTAAATTACTTCGTTTTCTTTAAGATTACAACCTATACAGGTGGAATACGGAAGATCTGACATTAAATTGCGAACTGAAAAGAGATCCATTCTTCTCTTCCGCCACCCTACGAGTAGTCTTAAAGGAACAATTTCGGTTAACGAATCGATTCCAAAAAATAATTCCAAAAGTTTTTTCACACACACCCACAAAAAGCCAAAAACATTTGCTGTTTTCTTGTTAATAAATACATAAAATATTACCACCGCAAACCAAGGCAGAATACTACCCAACTGGGGGTATGACCATTAATAAATTCCCAAACAAAAGATTAAAACTTGCCTTTGTGTCCTTGTGAATTGGTGTACCTTTTTCAAAGAAGCCATTCATATTGTGATTATTGGTTTAAGTTCTCTGTCGTTTTGCCTCGGTCTTGTTTTACTTGTGATTATTTTTACAAAATGTTTATCAAAAATTCCAAAAATATTCATCTTTACCCTCTTACCCTTTTGATTCTTTATCCCTTACCCTCTGTAACCTTTTGATTCTTTCTATGTCTCGTCCTCACCCTCTTGTTTGTCAATGGTGTGGTGGTCCTTAATTCCTTATAATGGTAGAAATTGCACCAGTTGTAGCATTGTGAGTTCGGGAAACGGGTTTGTCTATGACCAAAATCCCTACAATGAAACAACCAGTTTCTTTAACCATCCCCCACACCCCAAGATGGAGACATATTCGTATGAATATTGTGGAGGCCCTCTCTACAGCTCTGATTGTCAAACTAGGAATCAGTTTGTCTATGAACAGGTTCCTTGTAACAATCATGAATTTGGTTTTAACCAGCCCTCACAATACACAACCCCTCAACCACTTCCTCAGAGCGAGTTAACTAGAGCTGAATTGATTACAAAAACGATTATTGCTCAATATCAATTCAACAGGAACATTCAAGATGGAATAAACTGTCTTAAAGATCTGATTCTTAGGAAACAAAATCCTCCTGTTAACTCATTTTATCTTGAGGATGAAAGTGATGAGGATGAACCATTTGAAGGAGAAAACTCTAAGGAACCTTCAGATATCTTGATAATGGGGGACAAGGAAGTCAAAGTCAATCCTCTTGAGGAAATAGATGACCTTGTTCCAATCCCAAAGGTATCTGAGAAACCTTTTGATTCGACTTCAGTTGAAATTCCATCGTTGGAAATACAGGGAGAAAAGAATATGACTGAATTACTAGCAGTAGAACAAATGGAACTTGTAAAATCCATGACTGCTAGTCCTTCTCAACTCCCTCAGTCTGCTGATATCACACCCAAAGTTCCCACTAACTCTCTAAACATGGGGGACGAGCATCTTGACACTGTTCCTAAAAAGGAATCGGACGAATTCATAAAGTCTAGTGTTGAGAACCTTGTCCCAATCCCAAGTGAGTCACAGGGAATTCTTGAACATATGTGTGATTTACTTTCCCCTCCTGAAAATCCAAAAGATCATTTTGAGACTTTCTCTGATTTTAATGATGATTGTACATCTTATGGAGATGTTGAGTATGTTGAGGCATCACTGCCTCATTCTGATGCTGACCCTCTTCTTGAGGAGTTCACCGATGAACTCACTCACATCAATCCACTTCCATCGGGAAGTGATGATGATCTATTTGACTTCGAAGCCGATTTGGGAGAAATTGAAAATCTTTTAAATTCTAATCCCAACATCGAGCTTAGTGATTCACATACTGATGACAATTCTTTATCATATAGAGACATCAGTTATGTGGAGGAATCACCTTCTGAGCTAGTCAGCTTAGAAGAAGAGAATGATGAAATTGACACTGAAATCAAAGATGAAGCACTTCGTGCAACATTATTGAATGTCAGTCTCCTCATTTCTAAAATCGAGGCTTTCAATAAGAAACCCATTTCATCTCCTATCCCCATTAAGGATAGTGACATTCTTTCCAATGATTCTATACCGGAATTTGAAGCCTTCAGTTTTGATCATATGGGAGAGAAGATTAGTGGCAGTACCACTTCTCATTCTCATAATTCTCTCCCTGATTATGAATCATTCTCATTCGAGGAGTTCTCCTGTGAACTCACTCATATCATATCTCCGCCGGAGTATGATCACTTCTACTTTGATCTAGACACACCCGGGATATGTCTTGATCAAATGAGCTTAAATGACAAGATTCATGATAGTGAAATTATGAATTCTCATTCTGATGATGATGAGTTAGTCATGATTGTTATCATGACTTTCTTTCTCTTCTTCATCTATCCCGTGACTTCCCCTGTCCTTCACTCTTTCGGGAGTGAGGACACCATATTTGACCCCGGCATCATCGCTTATAGTTTATACTATTTCAAGCCAGGGTCTATCTGTATATCTCATCGGTGTGGAACTTTCACGTACTTCAATGTTTGTCCAAACATTTTGAATGAAAGTCCGATGGAGATTGTCTTTTCCACTTGCTTCCCCAAGAACCAATGAATTCGGGGTCGAGTCAAGCTAGTGACTCGGGAAACAAAAACATTAGCATGCCATGGGTTTTCACCCATGTTTCTGACTTCTTTCTCTTTTCTAACACCTAAGTGTGGGGGAGTTACCCATGCTGTTGTCTTTCAAAAAAATATAAAAAAAAATAAAAAATAAATAAATAAATAAATAAGGTTCTCACACTCGCCTAAATCTAAACTTTTTACATCTCAAAGTGTCGGCATAATAGTCGGGACTTTGAATATTGAGGGCAATATTCAATTCTAGTGTGGGGGGTAATTCTGGCGAATTTAATCACATTTGTACCTTCTAGTGCCTTAATACCCCCATTTTGGCCAAATTTTTTTTTAGTGGAAGTGCTTTGCACTTACACGACAAATGGTTATCAGTCCACCATGTCTCACCCACATAAGGTCTGGCTAATCCAAGAGCAAACGGCTCTTGGTAAAGATATCTGATGCGCGTGGATTGCAACACGCACTACGTTCTACCTCTCGAGGGATCTCGAGAAGCTTGCAA
>LBNU01034181.1:104444-119185 GCA_014162995.1 Artemisia annua | reverse complement strand
GCAGGTTGGGTAACAGATCAAAATGTCATCGCAACGGGTGAGGTCCGGTTGACCCAAATTGTTATCCAACAAATACACTTTTTTTAAGCAGATTGTAACAAATATGATTGTATAATTAATATAAAAACTACTTTTTTTTTACTGAAACTATTCTAAGAGGTTTAATACAAAAGAAAACACTTTGGACAAACTTTCACGCATTTGACCCGTTTCATAAGTGGCTATATTTTGATTTTACCCTTTGACCTGTTCGAAATGAAACATAATCCGACCTGACTCACATACACTTGCCACCTCTAATAAACCAAACAATCAAATCAATAATTAAGAGAACAATCAATCAATAATTAAGAGAACTAACCATGACAGCAACCGTGAATCTGAAGCTGGTCCCACCAAATTTTGATTTTCCATAGCACTCAACGGAACCCACGACACTGAAGAATCTCTATAATTACAAGAACGAAGAAACGTTCCAAGTTGCAACTTAATGGCATTGAAACGTTCCTTTGAGTACTGAACGGCATCCATTTTATTCACACACACAATTAATTGGTCAGCACCAAAACTTCTAATCAGCTGTGCATGCTCCCGTGTTTGACCACCTCCAATTTCAATAACTGCTTCAAATGCACCAATCGATGCATCTATAACTAATATTGCTGCATCTGCTTGTGTTGCCCCTGAGATCAGGTTTGGGACAAAATCTCTATGACCCGGTGAGTCGAGAACCACAACATGATATTTATTGGAGTTGAAGTAAGCAACGGCCACCGTCATAGTTACCCCTCTTTCTCTTTCTTCAGCACTCTCATCCATTGCCCATGCATACGCAAATGACCCTTTACCCTGATTTTGATTTTTAAGCACAAAATGTGTCAAAAATCATGCACCCAAGTTATATAGAATAACTATTGGTGGCAGTTTCAGCTTGTTAACTACTTTACTTACTAAAGAAACGAAGTGACCAAAAATGGGCAAACATGTAGTAGACAGGGCAAGCCTGTAGACCAAACATCTAAAACTTAGCTATGTGGGTATTAAACAACGGATGCATTAAGCAAACGATAATAGAAGGTAGACGGTTCCAGCAGTAAGCAAGAATGAATCGGGAGATGGGTATAAAGACGTGTTTGAATTCATCGTTTCATCAACAGGAGTAGTGAAAAGATATTAGTAGTATGATTGTGTTTATGTTGAGGAAACTTATACTAGTTGAAAGGCACAATAACACAAGTTGAGGAGGAGCTTAGTGCAACGATTATGGGGAGCAACATGTAAATTGTTATAAAAGTGATAGCAGCAACAGTTATGAGTTAAGTAATAAGCAATTATCGAGGGGAATAAGGCATGAAGGTGGCTTACAGTTCCCAAAGTGTACTATTAATGATAAGTCTTCCTAAATCATTAAGTTATGTTGGATAGATTTTTGTAATCATATTTTACATGGGACAAAGTGTACTAGATAACAACCCGCTAATTTTACCTGTGCCTTGGCCTCTTTTTCGTATTTGTGCATTTGTTTCTGTGATATTTGACCCAGAAGATGTAGCAGCCTTCCTGAAAGTGTCGACTTTCCAGAATCAACATGGCCAACCTAAAAAATCAGATAAATCATACATGTTATTAGCACCTTAATCACCCCTAAATAAATCATTTTGTAGAATTATAATGTAGCACACTTACAATAGCTAGATTTAGCTGAGTCAAACTATCTTTGGTTTGGTCAGGAAGCATCCAGTTTTCAGGCTTGAACTGTGAACGAGGTACTTTCGCCTTATCAGGAATTTTGGAATTGTCAGATTTCACGCTCATGGTCAAACTGGTCATTTCACTGGAAAGACTATGAGTTTGTGGCTCAGATACTGAAGCATGATTATTCTCTTCTACATGTTGAAATTTATCCTTCGAATTCAATGGTGCTGATACGGAGGAAGGTTTAGCAGTTGACGACATGGCGGAATGTTTAGCAATTGACTTTGAGTTGCCATTGTTTATTGTTTTATTGGAAGGAGCATTAGAAGTTGACGGTTTGTTGAGGTCTGGTGCCACTAAATAAATGGGGAAAAAAATGTCAGATTCACTACAAACTCTAGATTTTTTTAAAATTCATGTTTTTATGTATGTACGACCAAATCAGATAAAGCATCAACATTTTACATCAGGATGGTTAGTATTATCTAATAATGAGCCACATGATACATATACATGTTAATATACATCATGTGTTTATGTATGTGTATTTCACGCATTATTTCATCCTGGAAATTAGATCACACCTTTGGAACCTATTCTGTAAGATCGCAAGCCCATAGTAACCAAATCATCAGGAGATGAGATATCAAACTTGAAAGGGGCTGAAAGAGTCAAAACAGGCAAAGTCCAAGGGTTACTAAAGTAGGTTAGTTATTCGATATGACTTCGTTTTTGTCATATAGAAGGCCATCTATGTCAAGATCATGTGCAAACCTATGTTAATTTTGTAATGCTTCTCAGAAACGATGGCTTTATGTAAATCATGAAATTGTCCTCGCATATTTCCATGCAAGTGGGAAAAAATGTCTTCTTTTGTTGAAGATGCATCTTTCAACCGACATGGTGACGATGAGAAAAGAGACTTTGCCATCACTGATGCGCCAGAGTTCATGCATATGCCACCAACTGCATTAGACAAATCTAATCTATGAAATGGAAACCTAATAGAATAAAGATCCTAGTTCCAAATGGTATGTACGCTCCCTAGATTTCAAGTTATAATTCAGCATATATACTAGACGCACATTTATAGCAAACATATATGTCTATATGCTTCACCTTACCCTGCTCCGGCAGGATTGGGTTTTGTTGTTGTTGGTGTATATATGTCTATATGCTTGTATGCTTTTGTATTAATATATGCGCCTATAGTTATATATGCTTCTATACGGTTATATGGTTTGTCTTTTCTTTCTCTCACAACACATGCACACACACATATGTACTTATTCCACTCTTGTCGGGGGTCTTATTGGAAGCAGTTCCTTCACCCTCGGGTAAGGGTGTGACTGTCTACAACCTACTCCCCCATCCCGGCTTCAGCGGGATTGGGTATTGTTGTTGTATATATGATGCTCATTTTGTCAAGTACTAAGACATCGACATTCGAAAACACACAGAGAGTGAAGGGACCAAATTAATACAAAACAATTATGAGGGACTAAAAACAAGAAGATTCATACCTGTACTTGATTGGCCATTATTAGAACTTCTGATCAAAGGGTTGCGAAGGACACCACAGATATCACATGATGACATATAGTCCTCGTTATCATATGTACATATGGGGCAGCGCCAAACATTTTGTCGAATGATTTCCTTTTTAACTTCAGGTTTTATTTCAGGTGAATCCCAACCTGTAAAAACATATCCAATAAATTAAAAAAAAGGATAACATTGGTTCTGGTTTGAATTAAGAAACTGATGTGTAAAGATTTGTAATCCGCAAGTGTTTCAGATAACTATTGTCTCACACAAAATATCATGATGTGATATAATGAACGCGTGACTATTTTTAAACTCGTAAGAAAAACAGCAAGTCAAAGAAATTACCAGACTCGGGTTCATCCACGCCATTGTTATAATTATAATCATAGCTTTCATCAGGGTAATCTTCATCGTAATCGTAGCCATCATCATAATCAACTCCATAACTTATTTTGCGCGGCATTTTCTAGTTTAAATAGAAAACCAAATCTCTCATCAGTAATAAATCATTAATAGAATATACATTAGTGGACCACAATACACAGATTAAATTACAAATCAAAACCAACGACAAAAACTTAGAAAGAAAAAGTACCTTAAGTTTATTGTAGACCGAATCAAATCAAATGTTAATTAGCTAGATATGATACGATAAGTAACAAACTGCCAATATGTCAACAGAATTAGATAGCATAAACCACCAAGACAACGCTTATGCTCCTACTTCAAGCCGATTTTCCAATCGACTTAAATACTAAATTCTTGATTAGATACCGACAAAAAATCCTGCTCCTGCCACATATATACAGAGTGTTACTGATTTAAAATTACCTTGACTATTAAAATGTTCATTGGTAACAGATTTATAGCTTAGACTCACATTTTATAACGAAAACTAGTGAATTAAACAAATGATTCAAGAATGACTCGCTGACACATGTACACACTACGCGGATGACCAAAACATAACAAAGTTGCTAACACAGAATGCTTGTATCAAGCATTCAATGTTCATGCTTCGGAACACATTATTCACATGTCACAACGCACACCAAAGAAAGCATGCTAATTGTAAACTAGTAGCTATCAATTTTCACACACTTATGCTATGTTTGGCAAAACTAGCGGAGGCAGTTAGCTACTAGAAGTTTGTTTTATAAAAGCATTTGGTAACATAGCTGTAGCGAAACTTAAACGGGTAAATGGATGGGGTTTTGCCTGTTCAGGTTACCCGGGGAGGATGAGTCTTTAGCTCAGATGTATGTGGTCTAACCAGGGTATCACCCCAAATGTGTACCTAGTGAGGTTTCAACCGGAGCGGGGACATTAGGTGCCTAGTGCTTTACCACTAAGCCGTTTGTTGATGGTTATAAGGTGTAAACCAGCATAAAAGCTCAACACTAGCGCGTTTCGAATGGGAGTGTCTAAACAAGCATTAGTATTAAACAATTAACCTTATTTACACTTTTAATAAAGTTACGTAGCCTAAATTTTTATTAAAAAAAAAAAAAAAAAAAAAAAAAAAAAAAAAAAAACCTAAACTCATTATAGATGACTTCCAATAAGCTAAAACTAAGGTTTCAGTAACTTTTCAGAAATTAATTATGAGATTACATAAATTAAAGCTGGTAGGAGTATTTATTAAAAAGTTTTGAGTTTATTTGGATTAGATTTAAATAGATTGGAAACATGTATGAACATATAATATAAATTGGATATATAACAGTTGATTAGATTAAATTGATAATATAACAGGTAGAGAGATTCTTACCAGTTATAGGTGTTATTTTGCAGAAGAATTATTCAGGATGAGAGAATTAATTGTATTATGATGAGAAGGGATTTGTGAAGGTTTGTAGAAGTCGTGCGATTGAGTGGTTGCTGAGTGATTGATCGGCAAGGAGGGGCTTGATAGTCTTCCGAGATAACGTTTTTTTATGTGTTTGGATGGAGATAAGGTTTCTTTATGTCATAGTTTTTGTTTTGTTTTTTTTTTTTTTTTTTTTTTCCTTGTTTAAATTTTAGTGTTTTCTTTTTATAATTAAAAAAAAAAAAAAAAAAAAAAAAAAAAAAAAAAAAAACAATCATCTAACTTGTTCATTTTGTTTTCCTGTGTAACTTTTTTTAAAAGAAAAAACATAAACCTTTTAAATTTCGAAATTTCTTTCTGTAAACATGGAATGGTGAAATGATCTTTATACATAAACAAAATATACAGAAAGTCAAATTTTTAAAAAGTTTGCATTTTAATAGGGGAAAAAAATAGAAAAAACAATCAACAATGAACAAGTTAGGTAATTTTTTGTTATATCCCTTTTTTTTCCCTCTCTCTTTTTACTTTGAACTAACCATTTTTACTTTCTTTAAAAAGTTTATTTTGACGTAACTCAAATTATACATCCTTGTGTGTCGACTAACCATTTTTTAAAGACCAGGCCAAAACAATTTCAGTTGCTTCATGTGATCCGCATAAATTGGAACTAAACTTATGACCTATTTGTTCAAAAATCATATGTTTCTCAATCTGACAAAAACTTTTGTGTTAAGCCAATAAGCACCTGAAGGTTGCCCCTAAAGTGCAATCTGTGAGGTTTTTACTTTCTATGAACAGATTTGTTGAAATTCATAGTTTATGAAAATTGTGACTTTAATTTGCTATGGTTAACGGAAAGTTACAATTTTTATAGATATTGTCACTCATCAAATGTAATTACTAGGTGTTTACGCCGCACATTACGAAGAAGAAAGGACAAGTAATTTCTTTTTGTAATAATAGGAAATAGGTAGCGTAAAAGAAAAAGAGAATAAAAGTGTGAGTGATGGGTAGTGACCAACTACGAGGATCGAGTGCGGTGAGGTAACTGTAAAACAAGAGATGTGACCCTAATATGAAAACCAACATGGACAGAACCATGTTATTGCTTGGATGGGCCATGGCCAACCCGATGTAGATTAACTACAAGTCTACAACTCTACAACTCTACAAGTAATATGTATATATTGTATGTATTTTCAAAACTAATTAGTTTTAGCCCACCTAAAATATAAAGTCAAATGGAAATTTGAAGTTACAGAAGTTTGATCCTCCACCGAGTAAACAAACTTTTTTTTCAACTGATTTTTGTTTTTGTTTTGGCCCATACGTAAACTGTTGATACAAAAGTTGGGCGTTCCTTGTTTGGGTTCCTGTTCTCGTATCAATTAGATGATAATGCTTGGGGACCTGCGCACTAAGAAAGCAACAAACACCGTTAGGCTTATCGAGGGATTGTTTCCCCCGATTATCCTCCGGCGTGAGAGTAAGTAATCGAATTTAGGGTTGTGAAGAGTTTAGGGTTTGTAAGTCGTACCTCTGACGAGAGCTATGATGCCCTATTTATACACACGTAACCGATAAGGTTTCGTGCTCCTCACTCTTCGGCGTATTCGCCGATATCGGATATTTGGTATATATATCCTTTATTTAGGAGATATTCCATATCCAATCCATTAATAACTTTGGGCTTGGCCTTGTAGGCCCAAACCGTCTAACTGGTAGTCCAATTATCGTTATGGCGGCCCACACGTGGTGGGCTTAAACATTAGTATTGTTTACTAATCGGGTTCGTGACCCGGGTGTAGACTATACGTCATCATGTCCCCCCAGTCTAGTGTGTGCAGGGTAAAACCTGCGGATGCTAGACTAAAGCCGTGTCGAAGTTATTCCCAACGCGTACGCGGGAAGAATTCAAAATTATACCGCCAAAAACACATGTATGATGTATCTAGTCCAAAAAGGTGCAATTTAGGTACCTCGGGAAGTGGAGAAGCTATCCACGTGTCCTGTACCGTTACATCTCCCAGCCACACGATTCGAGTTAGTGAGATACACGTGTCATTCATCTGTGGTGGGTGAGAAACTATATAACCACCTTCCACTTTTACTGTGATTATCACAGTAAAAGCGAATTATCTCCATTTTAAAAACTTCTAAATCTCCTCTGCAATCACTTTCTATACGCTAGGTAATTAGCGCGTGCGCCCATTCTTAAATACAAAATGGTTCTTCAACTTCATGATTGCACTGCTGACATAACCGAGGATGAACTGACGCAGTTCACCTCGGATTATTTTATCCCTTTGGACCTGCACCGAGAGGTGCCAGGTCCAAATGACACCATCGCGGACTTCCCCGTAGGGAAGGTAGGGTTATATACGCGCTTTTTCGAGTGGGCGAATCAGCGCGTACCCATATCCGTGCTTTTGAGTGATATACTCAATTATTACAAGCTCCACATCTCCCAGTTGCATTGTATTGGCGCTGGGAAGATTGCCAATTTTGAGGTTAACTGTCGCTTGTTAGCGATTCCCCCTACCCTCCACTTATTTCGCGCGTTCTATTGCACGTCGTGGTTAAATGGGTGGGTTACCTTCTCTAAGCGCATAGGCGAGTTACAATGCTATGTGAAGAAGGTAGATAAGCTTAGGGATTGGAGGGAGAAATTCTTTTGGATTGACGCCGTCGTCTTTCCATCCAACTTTCGGTTTCATACCCGCGCAACTCTGCCCAAGGATGAGCGCCCCCCCAAACGTGGTATAACGCAGACCATGCGGCTATCATTAATGAGAACCGCATCCACATCAGACCATATCCGGAAGAGTTCCTGGTGCACATGGGCATCAGTCGCAACTACTTCGAGCCTGAGACAGAGGTTCCCACATTCTTGGATGCGGATGGTGCGGGTGGGTGCTCTTCCTGCCTTCTTTCTGTCGTTAGTAGCGTAAGCTTTTCTTCGTTTTACATATTTTATGTAACCTGTTTCTCTTTGTTTGTGCGCAGAGATGGATCTTTTTGGTGTTGTCAATCTGGAGATGCCGCGCTCCGTGACGGTGGGAGTTCGTCCCCTGAGGGAGGGTGAGACGCCCATATTGCAGGCGACGGAAGGGCGCGTCGTAGACTTGGTTGTTCCAGAGCCTGAGGGCTCCCCTACTGTGGTGGTAGCCACACCGGTGCAGGAGGTGGCTCCTCCTGTGCAGCAGGGACCTGACACTGCGCAGCCTCCTCCCAACATAGCGCATATCAACTTGGAGGAGTCTGACGAAGAAATGGAGGAGGGCCTCCAGCTGACGCGCAAGAGGGCGTCTGGTGGCGATGGTGAAGGATCTTCCAAGAAGCCGCGGTCTGAGGCTGAGGAAGGTCCATCTTTTACTGAGGTGCAGAAGGAGTAAGTATTTTGTCTTATCTTTTGAGTCTGATAATTCCGTAGGTTATTCCTAACCTTGTCTTTTCGTTTCTGCAGTTTGGATGTTGAGAAGTCTGGAGGAGACGCATCCATGACTGAGAATGAGAAGGACGTGTCCTCATCTCCTCCCCGCATGTAAGTATTTTTTAGCAATCCCTTAGGATTTTGTGTATGCTTGACTGTTTTCATACGCTAACACTTCTTCTTAATCCTTTGTGCAGTGAACAGCATGTGGAGGACACTGGCGCACTAGATGGAAGTGCGTCACCCAAGGTGAGTCCTTTTCTGGATGGGGCGCATTCACCAAGGGATATTGGAGAGGAGTCAAGGTCGTTTGACTCTGTGATGGAGGAGCTGGCCTCCATCACTGCGCGCCAGTCCGAGCTGGTAGCGCAAGCCAGGGCGAGCTACTCTGTTGAATGTAGCCGCTCCCAGTATGAGGAGGAGATCTCCAGCCTGAAGGCGCAGCTGGCGTCTGTGCAGGTTGAGTTAGCAAGCTCTAAAGCTGAGCAGCTGAGCTCCAAGGCTAAACTGGAGCGCGCAGAGGCGTCTGCGCAAAGACTGGCTGAGGGGAAGCTATCGGTGATGGCTGAGTTGGAGCAGGAGCGTGCTGCTGCAGACCGTCAGAGGGTTAACTCTTTATGGGCGCTGAAGTACTTGCAACAGAATAGAAGCAAGCACTTCGCTAATATTGAGGAGTTTCGTAGCCGGGTGGAGCTTGCGCTGAAGAGGCAAGAGGAGAAGCTCCGCAAGCTCAGCATCGAATATGATGAGGAGCTATACCCCCATATGGTTCAGTCCGCGGCTGAGCGCAGGTAAATGCTTCTTTGCCTCTCTTTATAACTTGTATATATTTAGACTTTCTTTCCTACTAACACTTGTGTTATTTCGTAGGTGGTAGATCAGCCATGGGCTGCGCCTGGCTGCCATATGTACGCTGGAGCATCCGGAGGTCACCACGGCCTTCGGAAAGGTGGTGGATTGCGCTGTTGCGCACGGCCAGACCTTGGCTGCAAACAAGCTTGCTGAGGCCAAGTTGTTGACTATGCCGCTTGCCGAGGTCCCTGGATACAAGGCGGATGCCCCTGCTGAGCTCCTTGCTGCCATGGAAGAGCTAAAGACGCTTGAGCTTCCTCATATTGCGCGTTTGGAGCGTGATCAGGATGAGCCCATCAGCGTAATTATGGCGGGGCTCACTCTTCCGAGGCATCTGCAAGAGGATGCGGATCAGCAGTTAGACTTCTATCTGAAGCCTAACGTGGCGCAGCTGAAGGTACCTATCTTTGCCCAACCACGTGATATCCTTAATCCCTTCCGTATTGAGAAAGAAATATCACTGCAGAGATCTTTAAATGCTCATGTGGCCAGGGTCGCAAGGAAGAAAGGCGTAGAAGGGAAGGCCATTCTGTGCGGCATAGGCGCTGCGCATCTGCCTAGATCCGACGGTGTGCCTGTCACCGTGGCCACCGTTTCCCTTGATGATGCAGAGTTGTTGAAACGACTCAAGGATGCGAAGGAAACGGCTCTTAGTGGGGGCTCCAGCCAACTGAGGCGTACATATAGCATTTAGCTTTTTTGTACTTATCATTTGTTTGGACAAGTCTTTTGTAGAAATGTATTCTATATATGAAAAGTTTGCTTTTGTACTTAGTGTTTTTACAACTTCCAAATACTTATGCTTTTGAACTCGTAGTTCTTATGTGACTCATGTATCTTTGCGTGAAGATATCTTTAAGTGTCTAAGTGTATTAGAAAAGAAGAATCATAATTATCTATGAATTTCCTTAAGTAAGGACCATAGTCGTGTATGGAATTTTCTAACTTAGTGAAAAGAAAGAAATCATAGTCATCTATGTATTTTTATAAGTTTACTTGTCGTATTTTACTTTAAGGAATCAAGAGTCTTGATTTCCTAAGTTGTTAAACGCGCACAGTGTGCCCTATTGCGCATCCGTCGTGGGGTGCGTAAGGAACTTGCGCCAACGTCTTGAGCGCAAGGTGTTTAACAAGGATACGTGATCCAAAGTTGATGGGTTTACAACCCTCTTACTCAACGAGTTATTTAACAGGTTAACTCATCCTTTTTACCAGCGTGGGTATTAATTAGCGCATGCACGCCATGTAGGCTAAAGGTAATGTAACCAACTCATTGAAATATAAACAGTATTTAAATGACAATGTAAATTAATTGTGTCGCGGAGTTAGCTAGAAACCGCGAATGTTTTATTAATACTTGCAAGTTTTGTAAAGAAAAATACTTATCTAGATAAGGCTTAAAAAATAAAATTACATGGATCTTTATTGGGGCACTTTCTAAAGTGTGTGAGTGTCCATGTTGGGCCGTAGCCTGTTCTAAAGATAGCACCGCTTAAGATTGCGGACGTTCCACGTTCGCTGTAGCTCGTGTCCATCCTTATCGCGTAGCTTGTACGCTCCGTTGCCAAGTGCTTCAATGACCTCGCAAGGTCCTTCCCACTTTGGTCCTAGCTTACCAGTGTCTTCTGCGCGGCTTGAGTCATTTTCGCGGTATACGAAATCACCTAGTCTGAATGAAGTGCTACGTACTTTGGCATCATAGTATCCTTTCATTCTCGACTTGGCTTTCTCTTCGCGTATTGCTGCGCGTTCACGTCGCTCTTCCAATAGATCCAAGTCTATGCGCCGCTCATCATCATTGGTAGCGGTGTTAACTTCCGCAGTACGGATAGTTGGCATTCCAATTTCAGCTGGTATTACAGCTTCTGTCCCATAGACCAAAGAGAAGGGAGTGTCCCCGTTGCTAACCTTGATGGTTGTTCGGTGCGCCCAGAGAACATGTGATAGTTCTTCTACCCATCTTCCTTTGTGTCTGTCCAGGCGTGCTTTGATTCCTTCACCCAGGCTTCTATTCGCGCGTTCAACCAGACCGTTGGTTTGTGGGTGAGTTACCGACGCAAAGTGTTGCGTGATGTTCAGCTGTTCGCACCAATCTTTAAACGGGTTATCACGGAATTGTTTTCCGTTATCTGAGATAATTTCACCAGGTAATCCAAAGCGACATACTATGTTGTCCCATACGAATCGTTTTATTTGGTTACCTGTTACGGTCGCTACTGCCTTTGCTTCGATCCACTTAGTAAAGTAGTCTATTGCCACAATAAGGAATTTCAATCCACCTGCGGCGATAGGGAAAGGTCCAGCGATGTCGATACCCCACTTGTAGAATGGCCATGGCGATGTGATGGGTGTTAGCTCATGCTGTGGTCGGCGCGGAATGGGTCTGTGGACCTGGCAATCACTGCACTTCCGTACCAAATCTCGCGCATCACGGTGCATAGTTGGCCAATAATATCCAGACCTTAGGGCGCGCGCTACAATGGACCGTGGTCCTGAGTGCATACTGCATGAGCCCGCATGGATTTCTCGAAGTACATAATCTGCCTGGAGAGGTCCAACGCACCTAAGCCATGGTTGTAGGAATGAGCGTCTATATAAGACGTCATCTCTAAGCTCGAATCGCTGCGCTGTGCGCCGGATTCTTCGAGCTTCCTTCTGTTCTTGGGGGAGTATGCCCTTGCTAATGAAGTCAATGATTGGTGTCATCCACGTAGGGCCTTCTTCTTCTATCACTGTGGATACTTCCATCTCGGAGATCGACTTGTCTTTCAGGATTTCTACCAATACTTGTTTTGACAGATGTGCGAAACTTGTAGACGCAATTTTGCTCAATGCGTCTGCTTTCTTGTTTTCCCCTCTAGGGACTTGTGTAATTGTGAATCTGTCGAATCCTTGGATTAAGGATTTTGTTTTTTCAAGGTATTGGATCATGTTTTCCTCCTTAGCCTCGTATTCTCCTGATACTTGGTTGGCCACTAATCGGGAATCTACGTTTGCCTCTAGGTTGCGTACACCCATTCGTGTTGCGATACGTAGTCCAGCGATTAGGGCTTCGTATTCTGCCTCGTTGTTCGTGGCAGTGAATTCAAAGCGCAAGGCATATGTAAATTCCATTCCTTCTGGATTGGTAAGAATAAGGCCTGCGCCTGAACCATCTACGCATGAAGATCCGTCCGTAAACAGGATCCATGGTTCTTGCAGTTCCACCTTGGGTGGTTGAGTTACATCCTCGCTTTCTGGCTTTTCGATGATGAAATCCGCGAGTATTTGCCCTTTGACCGCGGTGCGCGGTCTATAGGAGATGTTATGTTCTCCTAGTAGTACACTCCACTTCTGCAATCGCCCTGACGCATCTGGTTTGGAGATGACTTGCTTGATGGGTTGGTCTGTGATCACCACTATGGGGTGCGCCTGAAAGTATCTGCGCAGCCTCTTGGCTGCGAATACCAGCGCCAGTACTAGCTTTTCCATTGGGCTGTAGTTGATCTCCGTTTTCTTAAGCGCCTTGCTGACGAAGTATACAGGTGTTTGTACTGAGTTCCTATCCGTCAATAGTACCGCGCTTACTGCCCCATGAGTTGCGGATAAGTACATTATCAACTCCTCCCCTGGTCGGGGTGCGACTAACTTGGGGAGCGCTGCTATTGTTTGCTTGAGCTGCTGAAACGCTTCCTCCGCTTCGGTAGTCCAGCGAAAGTCTCCCTTTTTTGTGCACTTCTTGAGTGTTTTAAATAGTGGTAGTGACTTGTCCGCTGACTTGGATAGGAATCTGTTTAGACCGGCCAATTTTCCATTCAAGGATTGGACTTCCTTCAGCGTGCGCGGTGAAGGGAGTTGTATGACTGCTTCAGTCTTTTCAGGGCATGGCTTAATGCCATCTGGTTCTATTAAGTATCCTAAGAACATGCCTTCTGTAGCGCCAAAAGTGCACTTCTTAGGATTTAGCTTCATGTTGATTTTCCGTAGTGTTTTGAATGTTTCTTCAATATCGCGCACTACTTCATCTTCAGTATGGCTCTTTATAACCAAATCATCAACGTAGACCTCCAGGTTGCGACCCACTTGCTTTTCGAATGCATTATCTACCAAGCGCTGGTAGGTAGCTCCCGCATTCTTTAGCCCGAAAGGCATCCTTGTGTAACAATAGACGCCTTGGCTCGTATGGAATGCCGTTTTCTCCTCATCTTCCTTAGCCATTTGGATTTGGTGATACCCTTTGTATGCATCCAAAAAGCATTTGAAAGGATATCCACATAAGGATTCCACCTTCCAGTCTATTTCTGGCAGTGGGTAGCAGTCCTGAGGGCATGCTTTGTTGAGGTCCGTGAAGTCCACGCACATTCGCCAACTGCCATCGCTCTTTTTTACCATGACTGGATTAGACAGCCAATCATGGTAGTAGACTTCTCGCATAATACCTGCGTCCACAAGCTTGTGTACTTCCTTCAGGATGGCTTTCGCGCGCTCTGGAGCCTGGCCACGCTTCTTCTGCCTTATTGGCGGATATCCCTGTCGAATTTGTAGCTTATGCTCTGAGATTGACCTAGGTACGCCAGTCATATGCTTTGGTTCCCATGTGAAGATGTCCAGGTTGTTCTGCAGGAGTGCGCACACGGCTGTTTTCCCTTTATCTGACAGCGAACCTCCAATTGACACCTGTTGTTCAGGGTAATCAGGATGTATTGCCACTTTTAAGTTTGGTATTTTGGCTGCGCCATGTTCTGGAGTGTGCGTTGCCTCACATGTAACTGTATTACATTCCTCGGGAGGCACAGCGTTGTTGTAAAGGGTGACAATGCCGCCTTCTACTGGGAATTTTAGCATTCCATGTGCCGTAGATGGTACTGCGCGGAGGGCTGATATTCCTGATCTTCCGATGATGCCATTGTATGGCGAGGGAGATCTAATCACCATAAAGTTCATCCATGCTTTTGTGGAGTGCTCCTTGTTGCCGACTGTAACTAGCAGCCGTAGTTGTCCTATTGGCCATATTTTTTCTCCCGTGAAGCCTGTTAACGATGATGCGGCGGGGATCAATTGGCTTTGTATCTCCGGTCGTAATCTCTTGAAACAATGTTCGTACATTATTTCCGCGGATGCTCCTCCATCAACATACATGCGGTGGATATTGTGACCCCCCGCATATATTTTAATGGTGAGTGGCTCTGCCACAGCGTTGTCCGCAGTCAACTTTGGGAAAGAAATTTCATCGTTAGGAGAGAACCTCTGGCTGACCTTTTGCTTGACTTTGCGTTGCCATGATTGTATCATGTAAATTGCGTCTGCCTTGTTTTTAGGTGGTTCTTTTTTATCTCCGGTTCTTTGCTTATCCTTCCCTTATTTAATGTTCTTGACTAAGTGGTCCATCCTGCCCTCTTTTACTAATTTATCAATTAGCTG
>LBNU01034181.1:78845-89899 GCA_014162995.1 Artemisia annua | reverse complement strand
TTTTTTGAATTACAATTACGTTGAGATCCAACCAAACAAAGTGACAGAATACATCAATTACAATTCCAACACATTACAATTACAACACATTCCAACTCTTTGAATTACAATTCATTCAAATTACAATTCCTTTGACAGATTACAATTCCTTTCAAAACATACTGCGAACCAAACGCACAGTGTTCATCATAAACTCGATCAAACTCCATAGTTTAATCGGCCAAAAGATGGAGACTATAGTCAACAAAGAAAATCAAAAATAGCAGTGATCACTTTCAAAGTATATATAAAACCATTTTAGTCACTATATTTCACAATTTTAATAGAGATATTGATACATGATCACGCTGTAAATATACTCAAGATTCTTGAAAAACAAACAAGTACGAGTAATCAAAACTTATGCATCAAAATCAACACAACAACTATATTGATAGTGATGGCTTGCAAACTAATAACATTATAGTTGTTAAGATCCCGATCTTGATCTTAGAATCTTATAATTTTACGATATTACAAAGAAAAAACGATCTGGATCTTACGTAAGATCTTAGCAAGCTTAAGATCTTATAAGATCTCGATCTTAATCATAGGATCTTACGATCTAATCCGATCCGATCATATTTTTCTCGAATAGCAAACTAAAAAACTGCAAGTTATGGATTATGTTTATATAGAGTTTAAAAAACATGTGAATCTTTTTACACATTCAATATTCATATATAAGACAACATTTTTTACAAAACATTCATATAGTTTTGTGTTTATTAAATGTAACAATTTGTAGATTTGAATAATATTACAAAGATTATTAAGAAAATAACATTATAGTAGGATCTTAGAATCCCTATCTGATTTTACGATTTCGATCTTGCAAAACAAAAACAATCCCGAGTAAGATCGTGATCTTAAAAACCTCAAATAACACAATTAAATAAGGGGTAATTTATAAGAACCCCCTATATTTTACCGTTTGTAACCCCCTCAAGTTTTTGGGTTATTTTTTCATAAGTATAATTATCTAAATGCCCCAGTTGTCCTGCGGTCGGGGATTTTTAGAACTCTTTTTGCTGTCTTCAGGAATTAGACCAAAAATTGTGCAACTGGGCAATATCGGTATAGCAATTGGGCAAATGGTCTACGTTGGTAAAATATTGTCGGATACATGGCGACACATGGTTGGGTATTTCAAAGTTGCCAATTTTTCTGGTCTAAAGCCGGAAGACAGCAAAAAGAGGTCCAAAAATCCCTGACCGCAGGGCAACCGGGGCGTTTACATAATTATCCTTTTTTTATATTATAAAACTGTAAAATGGAAAGCGCGGAATAAAAAATATAAAGTTTAACAAGTCAAAAGTATTAAACTGATAAGAAATACGATAAAAAAAACTGTGTTGTACTATAAACTCGGAGACAAAAAAACTTATTTTTGTACCTTTTTTATACTTTTCTTGTGGGCTAGGGGTATGTATAACATATCCCTTAAATAATGGGTTTTGTTATGGCCACACTTTTTACATTTTCTATCTCTAAGCTTTTACAAATTACATTTTCTATCTCTAAGCTTTTACAATACAATATTTTTTTTTATCAGTTTTTGTTCCGTATTTTCTGTTAGTTTAATACTTTTGACATAATAAACTTTATATTTTATGTTCCGCACATTCAATTTATAATTAATATAAACAAAATTATAAAATTAAAAGAAAAAAAAATAGTAATAAAAATGAGGAGTTATTGTTTATGTTTTAGGGGTACCGATAACTACCTTAAATAAATAAAAACAACTAACAAAACTTTTTTCTGATCCTTACAAAAGTACTCCGTATAAATTATGTGGAAGAAAACAAACTTTGATCCTTATTGGACTGGGTCACCAACTCACCAAACATATAAAAGGGCAAAAACGTAAATTCAGTAATCTAAGTGCTTGTCTCGTGTCAAATTCTTAGTGTACATATGAAGTAAACTATGGTACTTTTCCAATATAAATAGGCAACATAACTCAAATGGATCACCAGCAATAAGTTGCTAATAAACCTCTCATATACATATTTTTTTGAGCTCAAACTCTAGTCCAATGGCCATTTCATCCTCTTCTTTTTTCATGTTATCATTCATGATCATGCTCTTATGGAGTTGTGCCATGCATGCTAGTGGGTGTTATACGTCGATCATAAGCTTTGGTGACTCGTTGGCTGATACCGGAAACCTGAAACAACTTGCTGCCAAGACGAATAGCCAACCACCTCATTTCTTGTTTCCTCCTTATGGCGAAACGTTCTTCCACAAACCCACGGGTCGATGCTCCAATGGCCGCCTCATCATTGATTTCATTGGTATATAACTTTTCTTTTAAACATATCCGACTATATTTTTTTTTTTTTTTTTTTTTTTTTTTTTTTTTTTTTTTTTTTTTTTTTTTTTTTTTTTTTTTTCTGCATTCTTGATATATTTGATATTCTTAATCAGCTCTTTATATGAAGGGATTAATGACCAAAGGCTTGTGTCCAAATGATACTCCATGCTGGCATGCTGTGTGTTTAAATGTTGTGAGATAGTTAAAATTGTTGTTAAGAAAAAATAATAAAAAAAAATGAAGGGGAATGTATGATCAATTTACAAAAGGGTGTACCTAGTCAATTTACATGTTGACTAATTTTATGAATTCCAACTTTCTGATTAACAAGTTTGGTGTTGTTTTTGACTAGTTGGTTCAGGTGGTTTAGACAAAGTTAATTTCATAATTATTAACAAATTTCTTTTAGAACAAAATCATGACTTCGTTTTCTTAGTATTCATGCTTTCCGACCTTTTGGCGAATATAGTTTCACTTGGAATAATACTTTTGATACATGTATCTTTCTTCAAATATGTCAACAACACCACTTACATTTTTCCTGAATTTTTCTACGATATATAAAAGTATAATTATATTATGACAACAAAAATAAATTTATCGAGCTTGTTTGTTTGTGGTTAAAAAGTACTAATACAAGGAATAACAAGTAGACACATGTTTACAAAATGCATACTTTAGTGAAAAAGGTGCTCCGTACTTAGCTTTAAAGCAAGGATTATGTGAATCATACTAAATGTTAACATGTGACAGGAAATGTGATTCTAAATTAGGCTTACAAATTTCATATAGTTTCTTCACTTATTTACCATTTAGTAATCATTTTTTGTAGCTGAGAGTCTTGGGATGCCGTTGATACCACCATCCGAAGGCGTTAGAACGAATGGTTTACTAGAAAATGGACAAGGAGTGAATTTTGCAGTGGCTGGCGCGACTGCATTGGATTCATCGTTCCACGAAGCACACGGGGTTGTTAATCCGTATACAAATGCATCTTTAGATGTTCAATTGGAATGGTTCAAAGAATGGTTGCCGTCTATATGTGGCAAGACTTCAGGTAACTGAGTCCAACCTATACTCACCAACCTTACACAAACCAATTTAGAATATCTAAGTAAACTTAATTAATTAATGACACATATGGCTTATTCAACATTAAGACGCTTGAAACCATCAAATTAAGGGACCTACACAACATAGATGCATGTCCACAAATAATATAAGGTGAGCCAAACACTTATTATCACTGCGCAAACTTTAATGGCTTAATAAATTTACACTACAAACATTATTTGCTAGAAGCTATAAATTCTAAGAAAAGTATCTCATGCAACATTTTTGATCTTTGGTTTTTCTCTATATATATGTTGAAACAATGCTAGACGTACATTCACATAAAAATCGTGAATTAATTTACTCCATATAAAGACGTCAGTATACATGTTAAGAAAGGACTTTGTACGATATGTACTAATCGTGTGAGTGAAGTCCATGTGTGGCGACCAACTCACCTACCCCCATAAAGACATATAACTATATATCACTCTAATCGAAAATAAAAAATTCGAAAATAACTTAGTATAATTATTATCATGTGAAATATGATGACAAAGACATTTTTTTTTTTTAAACTTATTAGCTACATATAAATGAAATATGCGACAAGTTAGATACAATTATAAATGGATAATGTGACAAGTTAAATACATATAAATGAAAAAATTGGACAAAAAAGATAATGACATGAATGATAATTTGTTCCATTTGGCAAAACCGGTTGTTTGGACGTAAAGTAATACACTAAAGAGATGAAATTTAAAAATTTAGTACCTGAACTTGCAAAATTTTTTATATACTACACAAAACTAAATAATGTGTTAATTTAAATATATTTATAAATGATTATCCCAAAAGGCCAAAATATATACAGTATTCACTTTCTTTATGATAATTTAAAGTCTTAAAAATGAAATGTTTGATTGTGACTTGGCCATTTGTGAAGTGATCTTGAGTTGGTGAAGTCTAGTTTCAGCCACAATGTTTTTATTTTATTATTAAATAAAAAGGAATATGTCGACCCCTTAGTAAAAGTAAACTGTTTACCCTTTACGAATTTCATACGAGTTCTCAACGACTTTATCCATAGAAATTAAGTAGAATTATTTGACTATGTAATCTTTGGATATTTTCTTTTAAAAGCAACAAAAGAAACGGTCACGATATCGTTAGTGATTACTCAAAGGGTCACTAAACAGTCATCAACGACAATTGACATAGCTCATGAGTCTTTTTTCTATAGAACGGCTAGTTAGTTGTTAGTGGTCGAGTCGTGCAGTAACATCCAAGCAGACAATATGCCTTTCTTGAACCTTCGCCTTTGAGGAATAAACCCCATTTATTTTTTCCACTTCGCCTAAGAGGAAAACCCTATTGGCAAGCCTGGAACCCGAGACCTACAAAGGAAACAACCTCCCCCATAACTCATGAGTCTTAACCGCCAACATTTTTATGGTTTTGTTTAGAAAATGATACTTTATGAAAATAAGCCTCATGACACAATTAGTAAAAATAATAATGAACAAAGAAGTTAATTTGATATATGTCGCATTATAAATGGAGTACGTTTATTTTGAAATGTAAGGTATATATTGCACTACTCGCAATCGGTGGTGTTGACCTTAATAAAATTAAAACTTTGCGAGCGTGAGCGTTATAAGATATTCGTGTGTTTAAGTGAGGTATAGGTAAATTAAAAAATAATAATAATAAAAAAAATAATAATAATAAATAAATAAAATTTAGATTCTTAATAATGGTAATCAATATGATGGGATGTGGGATGTTGTGACATTGACGCGAAAACAATGAAATTCTTTTACCACTTTTACCGCCGCAAATGGTCAAATGGATTTGTTTATATAATCTGAACACAGGCCAAGTTAAATAAATCCGCTAGTTTTAATAAATTTGCCGTTAAAAAAAAAGGTTAAATGATCTGATCTATGCAATATATGCATGCTTTCTAAAGAATCCAAAAATTAAACAAAATTTTATTATAATTAAAAATAATCCTCAATATAATAACCAAATAAAATAAAGTGAGTCAACAAAGCAATGCGCTTGAATCTGAATCTTTGAGTTGTATAATTTTTTTACTAAGCTACTTTTGACTTTGTTGTTGAGTTTATCTCATCTTTTAAAAAGGAAATATGTTATGTTTTGAAACATCTTATTAAAATATGGAGTATTATATTTCCTAATAAAAAACTTTGAAATTTAATTACTTTATAATAAGTTCATTTCTTCAAGTGTCCCTTTGTTAGGTGAAATAGTTTCGTAGTTGTAAATTACATTAACATAGTTAACAAGTTTTAATAAGTTGGTTACATTAGTACTAGCAAATAACATCAAGTCGAATTCTCGTTTTATTAGTATATTATCATTAAAGTTCTTATAAAATCGAAATGGTTAATTGCAGATTGCAAAATCTTCCTTCAGAAGTCGTTAATTCTTATGGGCGAGATCGGAGGTAATGATTACAATCATGCCGTAATGGCTGGAAAGCCCATCAGTGAGCTCCAATCATATGTCCCTCTTGTTATCAACACCATTGTATCGGCTATTAATGTAAGTACTATATCTAGCACAAGTTTAAATACATAATGTGTAATCCAAAGTGCATTAAGTATAGCTAATCGACATATATGGCAAATGCAGGAACTGATCGAGCTTGGGGCAGAAACTCTTGTTATCCCCGGAAACCTACCAATTGGATGCTCAGCAGCCTATTTAACAATTTACTATGGTTCTGATAAAGTAGAGTATGATAGCACAACAGGTTGTATCACCGCGCTAAACAAGTTTGCAGAGTACCATAACGAGTTGCTCCAAACGTCACTAAATCAAATCCGTGAAGTTCATCCTCACGTCAATATTATCTATGCTGATTACTACAACGCTGCCATGCAATTTTTTCGCTCTCCCCAAAAATACGGTACTTAAAATACTCACATATATGTAGCTAATTTTCTTATATGCCAGTGACACACTTTTTTGTTCAAAAAGTTGAGTAACATGTTAAAAAACATTTATATCTTCTAAAACAGGTCGAGTTGGGCTGAATCGCCTAGCACTTATTTGTCCATAGTTTAAAGAGTTCATAAACAATTACTACGTAATATTTGAAATATGATCATAAAAGCTTATGAGATTTTGAAATAATGCAGGTTTCACAAATGGGGCTCTAAAAGCATGTTGTGGAGGCGGAGGGCCGTATAACTACAACCCATTAGTAGATTGTGCTGATCCTACATCAACCACATGTGATCAGCCGGAAACCTACGCTAACTGGGATGGATTGCACTTAACCGAGGCAGCATACCAAGTGATATTCAAGAGTTTATTTAAAGGAACATATACTACACCAAGATTTAATTCCGTGTGTCCTACGTTAAATGTACAAGCAATGGATGCATCAACAAGTTTAGTTCAAGGCTCCTAGTACAAGCTAGTAAATGAAGCTTGTCAAGCAGATTGGTTTTTTTGTTAAGGAAATATGATTTATTGTAATGCAGTGTCATATGTGTAGCTGGATGTATATAAGCATACATCCCTTAATTTTATGCATTTGTGAACATAAATTTTTTAGTTTTGTTTATGTGTATATGTATATATATAATATTTTTCTTAAACTTATCATCTGATTGAACCTCAAACTTTGAAGTTTGAAATGTTTATTAGACAATTTGAAACATGGGCTCAAACTTGTATGAGGTACAATATCAGCTGAACCCAAGGCTCGATATTGGGTTTGATCACAAGTCATGGGCCAAGAACAGATTAATGTGAATAGTTTTGTGGACCCAATAATATAAAGAGCACAAGTTCACTGATCACCAAAGGGTGTTTCTTTTCCTGTTAATGAGTGAACCTAAACCCTTTGTTTCATCATAATAGAGAAGTGTACAAAAATCTCTCTTTGTCAATTAAATACTAATCTAATAATATCTCCAAACCACTTAATGTGACTGCTGTGTGCTACTAGTAATAGATAAAAAATAACATGGGCCCAAAATAAAATCCTAATCAATGCAACAGTATGACTCCATTATTAATACATCCAATCACTTCAACTAACCAAGTAATCACAGGCGGAGTTAGTACGGTGACTAATGGGTATTGAGTCATCCCTAATCAACCCATTCTGTTAAGTAATTATTGAGCCCATAAGTTATTTATAGTGTTACGGTATGATAGGTTAAAAAATTAGTTTTTTGTGCGATATATATTGCTATAACTTTATGTTAAGTGCGACCCCTCTTAACTTAAAATCTTGGCTACGTCCCGCAAGTAATAGAACCAGTTCATAAAATTAAACCATCAACTTGCAAGAAAGTTATTTTCATTTGTTGACTAGTCATAAACACTCCCATAGAAAGGTAGCACAGAATTGAGCTGAATCAGTTGTCCATTAATATTACGGGTGAAGGACAGGTATGAAGGTAGGTTGAGTTATTAAGTTTCACACAGTAGCAAAAACTCAAAAGTATACAATACAATAATTATGTCCACATGCTATGGCATTGCTAGTAAAGTAATAATTTAGTTGTTTGCAAGTACATTATAAAGATATCAAAATTTCTTCTCATTTTGTGCAATTATGAACATGGTTACTCTCTTTTTTCTATTCTTTTTTGTCTATACAACATTATGTGCTTCAGTTCCATTAAGGTATGACAAAATCATTAGCTTTGGAGACTCCATTGCTGATACCGGAAACTTTCTCCATTCTGGTGCACTAACAAATCCTGTCATTGGTAAACTTCCTTATGGCGAGACATTCTTTCATCATGCAACAGGCCGTTGCTCCAATGGACGCCTTATTATTGATTTCATTGGTAAAAATATTGCTCCCTCGGTCTTAAATTTATACGTGCCAAAATGACTGTTCACTTCTAAATTTAGAGTTTTTAGTCACTAAAAAACTATTAAAAAGTGAAATAACAAATTATTGGCGAAGTGTAATGATGCATTTTTAAACTGTGTTTTTTGTGTGAGGACAATAAATTTGGGTCGGGTAGAGTATCTAATTATTATGTAATTTTGATTTGTTTGTTGGATGCGTTGATTCATTTAATATTGTTTTAGATAAGTTTAATTTGTTTGTAAGGTGCAATGTTGTCTTATGCAATAATACTTGAAAAACTGATCAGCCGAGGAATATGGAGTACCATACTTGCCTTCTTATCTTCCGGTTGATGGAACCTTGAAGTCGAAAGCTAAACATGGAATTAACTTTGCTGTTGCTGGAGCTACTGCACTTGATTCAAAGTTTTTCTATGATCAAGGCATTGGAAAGGCTCTTTGGAGCAATGATTCATTAAGCACTCAGTTGGGCTGGTTTAAGGAGCTTAAGTCAACCATGTGTACCACTAAAAAAGGTTATAAGCTTACTTATTTATTCAGTTATATCTAACTAATTTATATGGATGTTTATATGTCTGGTTTGTATTAAGTTATATTCAACCAAAACATGTTGTCCCAAAAACTTTCTTATAATCACTTTCACCCACACACAACAAGCAACATGTTTGTTATATTTATCACAGGTTTCTAAATGATATTTCCAGGATCGATGCACAAGATTGACAGAGAAATGATTCATTTATTAACAACATAATACGGATTACATTGTTATACAAGACACTACTAAAAATGTTACATGTAAATGACTATATATAGAGTATGAAAGGTTGCGAGTGAACCATCATGTCTGTTTGAATAGACATGAACCAAACGACATACCCTTTCAGAAATAACTAACTTCCTACAAATAACTAACTTAACTACTAACCGAAATAACTAACTTTCGGTTATACACTTTCTACTTAACAACTTTGGTCCTTCGTCTATCTATATTTACATAATACAAGACTTATGCAATTAAAAGTCCAACAATGTTTAGCTAATCTGGTACTAGCATGACCTATCATTATGAACATACACATAGATTAATTTTATCCTATTCGAAGACTAAATTTCCTAAAATGCTTCAAACTTCGTGTGTCACAGAGTGTGATAGCTACTTTAAGAAGTCGCTCTTTGTGATGGGAGAGATCGGTGGTAACGATTACAATTATGCATTTTTCGTGGGTGGAACTTTAAGGACTTAAAAAGAATGGTACCTTTGGTTGTGGGAACAATCATTTCTGCCACGAGCGTAAGTATAGATGAGTCTTGACTGTTGTATTCATGCTTCTATGGCGTTTTAAACATTCGTTTTTTTGTTTCCTTTTATGATTTGCTTAAATAATATCAATGCACTCCAATGAATAATGCTTTGCAGATGGTGATTGAAGAAGGTGCGAAAGATGTAGTTGTGCCAGGAAATTTCCCAATCGGGTGTTGGGCGGCCTATTTAACTATGTTTGGAACACAAAACAAATCAGCTTACGATGGAGATGGATGTCTGAAAGCACACAACGCTTTTTCAAAGTATCACAATGCTCAGCTAAAGCTAAGGTTAGAGCAACTAAGGCAAAAATATCCTCAAGCTCGAATCATGTATGCTGACTACTATGGAGCCGCCAAGGCCTTATTCCACACCCCACGCCATCTCGGTATGTTTTCACACGCCTCGTGTAATTTTTCATATGTTAAAAACAGGTCAAAATGCATACACATTGACAATGAAAAGTCTCAAACTCGCAACTATTTGTACCAAAGACTCGTTTATTACCCCTTGAAGAAAATTCGTACGTTTATATCAAGACTGTGCAGTATGATAATTTGAACATTTACAACAATGGGGCCTTTACAGCTCATTTCGTAAACAATGGTAGGTGAATTGTCACTATCAAAATTAATCTAAGTTACATGGATTATCTTCTGGAGGTGATTTATACAAAATCAGTTTTGATGTGTACACCATCAATATTCAATGTAATCGGTTAGAATAAAATGAGAAATAAAACTAAAATAATAAGGGTGAGATGAAACAAGAACCACGCATTTCATATGCACTTACAAAAATGAATAAATCCCTCCTTAAATTTTCTCCCTCTTATTAAAGTATGTGGCTAAAAATTATTCTCACTCTTTTCATCTTAATTTTTCTTATCATCTCAATATACAATATGATATGGTACATTCACATTGTTTTATATGAACTGTGTACACATGAAAAATGGTGTTGCACTTTGCATTATTATCAAGTCCCTTGTATAGTTGTATGCTATGTGTACTATAAACTACTAATTATATTGCCAGTATAGTATCAGAGCTATGAGTATTTGCATTTTATTTATACTTTGTATGTGCATGTAGGACTCGAAAATGGAGGTTTGATTGCTTGTTGTGGCGGTGGAGGACCATACAATTTCAATTTCACAGCAAGATGTGGTCACGAAGGATCAAAAGCATGCAAGGATCCATCGACTTATGCAAATTGGGATGGACTGCACCTAACTGAGACGGCTTATAGCCATATAGCTACTGGTTTACTTAAGGGAACATTCACTTCACCAGAAGAACCAAGGCCTATTTCCACACCATCGCCATCTTCGGTATGTTTCTACCGCCGCGTGTAGAATTTTTCAATATGTGAAAAACAGGTCAAATGCATTACACATTGACAAAAAATCCCAAACTCGCAACATTGTAACCAATAGGACTTCGCTTATTACCCCTTGGAATG